>JAUTBZ010174989.1:0-10092 GCA_032361785.1 Lepetodrilus galriftensis | reverse complement strand
ATACAAATGTACATATTATCTTCATTTTATTTCATCAAACTCATGCCATTCTATCTGGCAATTAATGGGAATCATTTCGAAATTTCAGGTTTTTTCAAAATTAAATGAAAAAATCAGGTATTATACACATTACCTGATTATACAGATTAACTGTAACATATATACTTTCATAGTAATTTACATATCTGCATACTATACTCGTTAAATTATGCCAATAAACTCAATGACCTTGACCGTCAACCAAGTCTTCTCCAAGATTCCATGACATTCAAAATCTTCGCTTTTATTTTTGCTGCAGGGTCGAACGAGAATCTACTGTAATCTGGACTTCAAACACCCAAGAAAGGTTACTGATGTAAATAGCTTTTAACTACTAAGTAGATGAACTCTTAAAAAAACTTTAAATTGGTTGCTTTTTCAGGATTCTAAGCAGGTGATATGATTCCATGTTGAAAACTTCTTGATTGACGTCGATACGCATGTGTTATAGTAATACTGGTCTAAGGAAAGCAATGTTGATGTTCTTAGCAACTATCATCATTAGATGATTAACTATGTCATCATGTATACAGGCATGACAACGGACAATTGTGATTTCAGCAGAAAACAAGCCTGCGGTCTAGGGGCGGCATGCCCCAAGTTATGTTTAATGCAAATAGACAGATCCTTGGACAAATAACTCAGTAGATTTCCGCAGATCCTCAAAAAATTTCCATGCCTGTGTATGTATATACCAACAGAATGATCAAATATGACGTTACAATAGCAGAATGATCAAATGTGACATCACAATATCAGAATGATCAATGATGTCATTACAATATCAGAATGATCAAATATGTCATTAAAATATCAGAATGATCAAATATGTCATAAAAAATATCATAATGATCAAATATGTCATTACAATATCAGAATGATCAAATATGTCATTAAAAACATCATAATGATCAAATATGTCATTACAATATCAGAATGATCAAATATGTCATTAAAAAATCAGAATGATCAAATATGTCAATAGAATCATGGAATATCAAATTTTGAAGAAGCTTCTGTTTAATTATCAGAAATTGATATGCATAACTAATAAATATGTTACTACATAATTAGTATTTGTTTTGCATTGGGGAATTAATACAGTACTATTATGCATATGTCAAGAACATATAGATCTTAACCACTGTCATAAATCGCTTCATTCTTTAGACGAGTGGTCGGCCATCTTAGAAATCAAACAACAATGCATCAAAAGATAATTGTGGTGCATGCTGCATAGGCAAGATAACAGCAATATCTCATTAATTTTACATTTTATGTCAATAGCATAATGTCGTACTAACTACTGACGATATATTTAGGAGTTGTCGTACTAACTACTGACGATATATTTAGGAGTAAATCACATTTTATTACAGGTAATCTTATCTGGAAAGTTTTGCGTCATAACTTGGTCAAAACCTATACATGACTAACCTAATTATTTTCTTCCTTTTTCAACGGCTATTTCAGGGAAATATGTAATAAAACATGATAGCGCTTGTTTTTCTATGGGAAACGCATCAATTTCGTTCACTGGAAATTGCCACAAACCAACTTAATTTTTTTCACTCGCCTGTAATCTTGACAATACTTATTTGGTCAATGCTACTATTAACACAGAAAGGATTACGTTATCTATGTGCTTATTATTTTTAATGAGCTTAGTATATTGTATTTAGGTCAAGTCTGATATAAAAACTGGAGGAATATTACACCAATTGGCAACGACGCAATGAAGAAAAGAAAATAGCCGCGTTCCATTATTGTTCATGTAGTCAATGATATTGTCTGGAATGTTACGAAGTGGTACAACTGTATAGGTAGACACTGGTCTACAATTGCAGACAATGGTAAAATATAACAATCGCTTCAAAACCCAAGCAGTCGCAGAAACCAAGACGTTGAAGATCCAAGGCAACATTGGATGCATGCATAAGCAATATACCAACTTTTTTTAAATCAGCACTTTCCAACAACAATCACCCTAATATACTTCAATGGAAATTCTTCAGTGGCAATTGTCAAAATGCAAGGAATGATTCAGCAATTATGGCATGATTAGTATCAGAGCATCGTAAAGACAACTCGGCACGGATCTGAAGACGCCGTTGCATGCGACCAGAACATCCACGGGAATACACGATTCAATTAGCAAGCACGACTGGGCACCAACTACGGATGGCACATGCATGCAAAGAAAAACAGTAATTTGATTTGCATCATCGGAAACTGGTATTATTGTGATGACAAATAGAGCGAGCTTTGCATAATTGACATTAACCCTGGCACTATCAACTTACCCCTTTTTTGGTCAACTTTCTTTTTATGAGGGCGACACTTTAAGATACTTTCAATTAAACTTGTCAGCAGAAGGAAACCCGCAACATCCGTAGCACTGAATGTTGCAGTAAACCTGTCCCTTTACCATCACGATGTGTTTTTTTTTATAGAGACCAGACAAGAAAGGAAATCAGCTAGTTTGAATTTCAAAGGTGTCAAAACTTTGTACTCTCATCTAATGTCTTCAATTTCATAAAAATACGACACTATGACAACCATGAGCACCAGTGAGCTTCAACTTGCTTGGTGGATGCCTTTCAAATGTCCTCCATTACCCTATATTATCTCATGATCTCCTCCAATTACCACCAATACTCAATGACAGTTATGAGAAAGGCTTCAAGAACTACACAGCAGTCAGCTATAACATTAGAAGATGGCACTTCCATTCATTCAAGAAACATAAGTTATCTAAAAGTTGGTAACATATGTAACAATCTAGAAATTAGTAATATACTATGTTGCCTGAAATGCTGTAACATAAGTAACAAGTTATCTTGAAGTTAGTAACATGTAACAAGTTATTTAGAAGTACTGTGTTGGTAAAGTATGCAGTGTACAATGATCCATTGACCGGGGATAATAATGTAGCGCTTAGAGCATGCCTTAGGGGGTGGATTTGGCGCATTATAAGTGGCCTATTATTATTATTATTATTATATTGAATGCTCATTTCAGGTGGCAATTACGGTTCGGCAATTACAAAACTGATTTCAAATTGCTGACAACAAACTCATTTGTAGCAGCATTTTCTTCGTTGCAGATTCAAACCTCGTTTTGATACGATAGGATTTCAATGCCCATTTCAGTTTCCAATTAAAAAAGTGATTTCAATTCGATGACAACTAACTTGCTTGTAACAGCATTTTCTTCAGTTGTGGTTTCAATTTGTATTTGTGACAATGCATTGAATACCCATTTCAGGTGCCGATTAAAAAAAAAAATTCAAATTGCTGACAACGAACTCTCTTGTATAGTCTAGTGGAACGCAGTCCTACTCACATATTTGCATTACACAATGAACCTTTGTTCGATGTCGCTTCACTGCACACAGCAATTAAAGAACGGGTGCCTATTCACAGATGGAGGATGAGATCCACAAGCAAGTCGAGAGTCTTGGTCTCCTCCCTACCTGATGTATTTAAAGGATGACTCCCAGACTGCGAGTGCCGACTCCCTTGTTGCCAACACTTAAACCACATATCAGGTACCTACTCCTGAAATGTGTGGGTAGTACTTCTTTAATTGGAGATGTGAGCATGAGCTTCTTACCACGAATTGAAGTAATTCGCCACTCAAGATAACGGCCATGATGTCTGAGGAGGCACGCGACAATGTGGACAGCTGTGGACAGGATTAGTATTTAGATAAGTCTGTTTACGAGAAGAGCCACGTGGCGAATGATGATGTAGCCATCTGCGTTCCCTATGGAACGGTGTAACTATAACTCCAACCAGCTGATACGGACAGATTAAGGATGACAACTGCATTGCCACTCTACAGACAGAATGATGATGTAACCGGCTGGTACTGACAGACCAAGGATGATATCTGCATTACCACTCTACAGACAGTGCATCCTATCAGTATCGTGTCAGAAAGGTAACTTTTGCGAACATTGATGCCAGGCATCACCCGCCCCCTCTACGGTAACTCTAAGGTAACTGAAACTCCAACCGTAGCAAATAGACAACATCATTGTTATGGCTGGGAAGGATTATTACTTTCATAAGTTTGAAAAAGAATAGTTATGTGTTGAAGGTAAATGTAACCACATTGGCTTGACAGGCAAATTTATCTCCAACCTAAAGGCGGCTCTCAACGTGCGACTTTTCTTGCACTAGTTCATTGTCCGACAGCGATTTGCATGTGGACTACAACTTGCTAGTAACTATCTGAAATCTGAAAGTCATGAGAAAATATTCTATCGACAGTAACACAGAAATATGTCAACGTGGAGAGCCGCCTTTAGCCAAAGACTACACCATTGCTAATAGGGTTGGAGCGGAGGCTGTAATGCTGTTTTCAATACAGGAGAGCCATGGTTTGATGGCGCACAGAGACAGGTGCTTGTTTCGCCTACATGTAAGCTGTCCGCGGTAAAGACATCAGCAGGTGCATTCAATGATCTGTCTTCTTGCTGAATCAGACGTCTTCAAGACACCCACAGGGCATGATGCATGACAGGCTGTGCTGCAGTATGTCATCACGTAGCAACTCCCACATACAACATGCTCGCTTAGTTGAATTGGGCTTATATAACCTCATTACAGATCCTTTCTTTTTTAATTTAAGTCTTGAGCCGCGTTCAAGACGTTTGTTACTAATATCATGGCTTGTCAATTTAGTGTGGAAGGAAACACCCAACATTTGTATTTTTAAAATATATTTTTTTTAAATTGGGGTCCAGACTTTTTAAAACTAATATCATGCCTTGTCAGTCTAGGGTAGAAGGAAACCTGCAACAGCTGTGGCGCTGAATGTTGCAAAACACCTGTAAGCAACGGCTAGTACTGACATTTCATGGATGGCAACTGCATGGAACAGAGAGTGCATCTTATTGGAAAGGTAACATTAATTAAATATTACATTGAACCATATCCGTCATATATTATATTGAACTGTCAGTTATCACATTGAACTGTGTCTAGTGAACCATCCCATTGAACTTTATATAATGAACCACATTGTTTAATTTCATGTAGTGAACCAATGAACCTGGTCAAGTAAACTAACATATTGAACTCTAGTGAAGCCAGCACATCACTCAAGCCAGTGCATCACTCAAGCCAGTGCATCACTCACTTTGGTCATTGTATAGACTTTGACATTGAAATAAATAGTAAAATTATTCATCAAACCAAAAACACTGACCTACTGATTTAAGAAAAAGGTGGTCAATGAAGCACTAATTTAACCTTCTCTATCAAGGCTCGTCCCAAATGGGTGAAAGATTCCTGCAGCAACGTTAAAATCCATATTCACTCACTCTCTATCTCCAGTTACCCCGCAGCACAAAGTGAAACATTTCAATGATCTTTAATAAAAATAAATTTAAAATACAAAAGATGACAGTGGACCACAAGAGAGCATAACCATTTGTCCTGCAAACCTTTCACAACCTTCACATGCCTTTGTTACAAAACTACAAGAGAGTATAACCTTTTTTCGCAACCTTTTACAAATTTGTTCACACACCTTTGTTACCTAACTAAAAATTCCCCCCACAATGTTTAACTTAACAGCAGCACAACTGTGGGGATTGGCTTTCTGACAATTACCATCACGGCAGGAGCAAGCCTGAAACGTCTTCTCTTGCAGTCCTTGCTGCCAAAGATAGCATGCACCTTGCACTTCCTGCGTGGCCTGGGAAAACAGTAGAAACACCTAACCAGCATAAAATTGATGACTGATAAAAAAAACCCAGACATATCCATTATGTAAAGATCTCCAGGCATGTTGTTAAGAAATTTGCACCAGGACATAATATCTAAAATGTTTTTATCCTCTTTGACAGTGGAAGAAGAAAAACCAGTAAAAATTGTTTCAATGGAAGAAGAACAAGTAAAAATATCATTACACCTGGTTAAGAAAATACGTTTAAAAACACACACAACCGTATTCATTTGCAAAGTCTTCTGGAACGTGTGAACAGATATATATTCATTATAGGCATATGTCAAGAAATCAACACCAAAAGAAACATCTAACTTTTTCTATTATTTAAGGGAAATGGTTATGATACTTCCTCCTTTGTACGGCTAAAGTTTCCTCTTTGCGTCTTGTGTTTCAACAGATCGCTCATCCCTGCCTTCTTTAGTAGCTTGATATACGTAACAAGGTAAGAAACTACAGTAATCTTAGATCCTATGATCGCACTCTTCATGGCTTTACTTGTCCATCCAAGAAAACCCTTCCTGAGCTTTGTGTCTATCCTAAGATTCCATCCATCAATTTGCCTTATTCTTAGTGCAGTACGGCAATTGTAGAATCTCTATTTGAAGCACAGGAAAACAATCTTAACTACATGAGTCAGAACATACTGTGGATGTGTTGTGATCTACAACTCTAATAGCATTACAATCTTCCTGAGAAATGAAACCCTCTTTGTATTTTGACTTGTTTACTTGCCCACCCACCGTCTTGCAAGGGTGTGTCTGTTTTGGGAGTCCATCCATCAATTTGTCCTATTCTAGTTGCAGTACCACAATGTGTAGACTTTATTTACAGCATATTATCACAATCTAAGTGCCACGAGTCGAGTCGGAATCGCTGTAGGCACATAATGATCTACCACTCTTGTAGTGGCATGATCATTCTGCATAACCTAGAGACTATTCATAGTCTCAGAGGATGAACGTAAATAGTTTAAATATAAATCAATGTTGATTGGTATTATATTTATATGAGGGGTGGGGAGACACTGAAATTCTTTATCCTCTTGTTCTCCAGGGGCCCTTTTCTCGAAACTTATTAAGATCTTCTTAGCTTAAGAACGTGAATAGCTCATTGCTATAGGTATCCTTAATATAAAGTTAAAAACCTTCTTAGGCTAAGAAGATCGCAAGAACGTTTTGAGAATAGGGCCCCTGAAATCTAGACATGCTTATCTGATCTGCTGGGTTTCTAGGGCGGGATTTGAACCCAGCACCTTTGGCTCCAAAGTCCAAGCGTTTTTACCATTGCACTATGACCGCCATGGAAACGTCATTGAATCTCACAAACTTTATAACTTTCCTAAGTTTTCCTACATTCTGTACCAGAATCTGAGATACAGAGTACGAATAATTCATTACATTTAGATTGTCTACCTCAATTCCATAGCATTTCTATATACATCACATTACATGATAACAAATGTCGTTACACTGGGATTAGAAATGACAGACAAAATTTAAATCTAGCGTATATAAAATGGCTGTGTCTGGTTTCCCCGACAGGTAGGCACGTAAGGGTTCTCTGTAGACCTCATGGTAAATTACACATTCACATTTGTCCTTTCTATTTCCATTCCTGTTCTGGGTAATAATCGTATTACGTGGAATTTATTCGCCAAACAAATGGTATTACTTCCACCGCATTGTTTCAAGAAGATTTTGCCAATGCTAAAACATTCAGCTTTACATGTGTGGGTTACGCTTCACCTTTAAGATTGGCCATAAACTTTTAAGTGAGTGAATTATTGTTTAACCTCAGAGCGGGAATCTTTCACCCATACATGATGACATTTTAAAGTATCCCTTCCAAGTTTTCACAACGGCCTAACCTCTTTCTGTAATGTACTACAGTTTTGTTCGACTTATACCCATACATGAGGACATTTTTAAGTATCACTTCCAAGTTTTCACAACGGCCTAACCTCTTTCTGTAATGTACTACAGTTTTGTTCGACTTATACCACGCAAATATTAAATAAAATGGAAATGGTCATGTCCTTCAATGAACACATTATAATTCATTATCTTTATAACCCAATGAACAATAATGGCCGACATGATATGTTTGTCACATTGTGATATGTCATTCTGTTCCTTCTCCCAAAATAGTTTGCATTTGAAAAAAAATAATCTTATTAATTAAAGACATTTTAGATTGTTTTCCACAATTGTCATTATAAGAAATCACATTTGAGTCATCATTTTTCATTGAATTTGATCTTGTGATCCACTTGCCTTATAACTGCACTATTAACGACTCAAATTGTCATTTCTTAATAGGCAATAATGTAAATAGCACAGCAATAACCCTCTCCCTGCTGGATTAGGCACATACACGGCTCTTTAGGTCATCTCCAATTGCCTCCAGCATGGAGAGAGTTAGCAGTTTCACTTACTTCCCACGGGCATGTTTATGTTGAACTCCGATTACTGAGCATCATGTTGATAATTCAATTAAATTTCCCAATTAGTTAAACATAATAGTCCAGTGAAAAGGAAAGTTCAGTTATTGAACCAGGATAGATTGAGCAATGTACTATTGTAGACTTAATCATCTGGATCTGGAAACTGAATACCAGGTTATTGGTTCACAAAGCACTCATATCCACTGAGAGACCATACAGCTCTTGTATCCACTGAGAGACCATAGAGCTCTTGTATCCTTGTATGTATCCACTAAGAGACATTATAGAGCTCTTGTATCCTTGTATGTATCTACTAAGAGACCATAGGGCTCTTGTATCCACTAAGAGACCACAGTGCTCTTGCATCCACTAACAGACCATAAAGCTCTTGCATCCACTAAGAGACTATAGAGCTTGTGCATCCACTAAGAGATCATAGAGCTATTGTATCCACTGAGACAATAGAGCTCTTGCATCCACTAAGAGACCATAGAGAGCTTGTATCCACGAAGAGACCATAGAGCTCTTGTATTCACTGAGACTATATCGTTCCAGTAGCTATTAGTGAGATACAGTAGATAGCGATGAGGGCGCTATGGTCTCTTAATTAGTGGGTATGAGAGCTTCACGAGGGTGCTCATAGTATTAAAAAATATTCTTTAAATAATGGTTAAAACTTTTTTATTTAAATAATAAATATCTATTCCTATCTATTCTGGTGGCTGAATTTGAAAGTCACCTAACACTCCCAGAGACAACCTAACACTAAATGTAGGCAACCCAATGCCCAATAGAGGCAACCCAACACCCAATGTAGACAATGAACTGAAGAGGTAACCCACACTCCACTCCAATTGACAACTGCCCAACCCTCTCTAAGGTTAAATCCACAGCTACCCAACTCTCCCTTGATACCAATTCAGGGCTACGTGACACTTTCACAGACAATTCACAATTTCCCAATGCTCTCAAGACCAATGAAAAGCTACACAACTCTCTTTTAAGGCCAATAAAAAGCTATTTTACTCTCTCTAAAGGCCAATTCACAGCCACCTAAAAGTTCATTGGATCAAGTTCACTGCATCAACCCTTGGTAATATCTTAAGAAGTATGCTTTTCGGTAATATGGGCTGCAATAAAGTTTATTTTGGCCCAAAACACGTGTAGCAAAAAAAACACATTAAAGTATGTTGAATGTTAATGATTCTGTTTAGCTTGAAAAATAGTCTACTAGTAGTAATTCCAAAACTATAAAAGTTAATCTATACAAGAAATACATTTGTCATGTGAACTTGTGTGGTACAAGGTAATGAAGTCAGAATCATCTCTGTCTTAGCCGAGTCTAGACAATACCAACTTGTTTTGGTATTCAACAGACGCCTTGATATGTTAGAATCAGACATCGAAGTAATTGGAATTTCAAAACAAACAACTCATCCCAAGCCTACTGGCCTAAAATAATCCGACAGGGAGAAAAATAGTGTCTAAACTAGATTTCTACCATTGAAAAAAGACTAGTCAATATAATCATAATTGTCGTGATAGACAGAAAAATAGTCGTGATAGACAGAAAGTTGTAGTTCAATTACGGCCCATGAACGTATTGGCACTACCTGCTCTGACTTCATCAGCAGGAAAAAGACAACTTCTGATTGGTCCCTTGGGCGACACCTCGTGGCTACCACCAAGGGAGATAATAATATTTCAAGTGTAAATGAGTTCCAAGGAATCATAAATGGAATATAAAAAATAACAAATATGACTGAAATTAACATCGTGAATTTTGATATTTAAGGATTGACTGTAATATTTGTTGCGTTCATCGAGGTATGAACGTAAAAACCGATGTGCAAACTGTATGAATCCGC
>JAUTBZ010174988.1:0-21020 GCA_032361785.1 Lepetodrilus galriftensis | reverse complement strand
CATCTTAAAAAGGAAAGTGCCTAATACAACATAATTGCATAAATCTGACAGCCATAGTCAGGTTTTCCATTATGACTACAAACGCGAAAACTAAAATAATCTGATTCGTTATCATAAGTACACTCTGAAGAGATGAACAAATGGTTAACGCCAGCCTTAACCAGACGATTTTCAATATAATGGGGGAGATTGAAATGTGGCTTTTTTTGTGGGGTTGAAGGGGTGAAAAACTGGGTATTATTGGCATCCATATCAATAAGGTTTTGCCTGAAAGCTTCATCTACTTCATAATTTTTTTGTGAGATCGTTGGACCAAGAGCAACATGGATATTGGCTATATTACTGCCAAGAGACACCATCTGCTTGAGGGTAGACTCTAAAACGCCCCCCGTTGCGCCGCGCCAACCTGAATGCGCTGAACCAATAATATTGGCGACAGGATCAGCAAACAGTACGGAGCCGCAATCCGCTGTCAGGGTGCCAAGAACCAGACCCTTTTGCCTTGTAACCAGCGCATCAGCCTGTGGTATTTTTCCATCACTCCAGGGACGCTCAACAATCAGGGCAGTTGGGCTATGAACTTGTTGGAGTGTCATCAGGTGATCAGGTTTCGCGTCAAAATACGCTGCGACTCTGCGGCGGTTTTCTATAATGTGGGCGGGGTTATCTTTTGAGGCAAGGCGGCAATTCAGGGATTGGTAATCACCTTTAGAAACCCCGCCTTTGCGGGTAAAGAAGCCATGACGAATGGAAGGCATTTCGGGCAAAAACTGTAAAGGGGATAGCATAGTTTGTCCTTTTTAGTCCTATAGATGGGGATTAGCTATTAAATGGCGGGGGTACAGGAAAATCAGGGCTGGTAATAACCATTACTTTAAAGAGTTTTCCCATTTGATTAGGATCGACAAGGCGCTGTGCCCCTGTTGTGATCATTTTAGCCTGCTTGGCATTGGCATTTTTCAGGAGTTGTTCGCTGCGCTGCGCCAGGCCGAGTGCCATAAGAAACTGGCCTTGGCTCATGCTATAGGTTTTTAGGCCGCTAGCTTCTGCACAGCGCGCCAAATCGTCAAAATCAACATGAGCAGTAAGATCAGCATGACCTGGCTGTTTTAAAGGGTCAGTATATTTATGGGATTTTATTGCCTGAAAGGTTTCGCCGGGCGCGCTGACTGTATGACCATAATCAATGATTAAAGCTGCCATAGGAGCATGGTTTGCACGTTCTGCTAGCTGTTTGATGAAGCCTTGGTGTGCTGGCCGATATTCAAAAATATCATCAATATGATAGTTTTGGGGATTATGCGGCATCCCTTTAGGCAGGGCTGAAGGCACCGTATCAATGGTAAAGTGAAAGGCGTTATCTTCACCAACAGCTACGAGCCGTTTGTGCCAGCCTGTTTTTTGTTTGATATAATGCTGCACGGGCAAAGCATCAAGAAATTCATTGGCAAGCAGAATTGTGTTGCCCAAGGGGACATCATCAAGCTGGTCATACCAGTGCGGTTTTACAGGATAATCCAGCACAGCGCTTTTTTGCTTTTCTCTGAGGACTGGACTGGTTTCAACAAAATGTAATTGGCTAGCAGGCAAAAAACTTGGCATCAGTTTTGTTGTGCGTAACACATCATTCATTAAGGTGCCGCGTCCAGGACCAAGCTCAATAAGATGAATTGGATCGGGCTGTTTGTTCATGTCCCAGAGCGTCAAAACCCATGCCCCGATGAGTTCGCCAAAAATTTGGCTAATCTCTGGAGCGGTGGTGAAATCACCTTTTGCACCCAAGGGATCAGCAACGCGATAATAACCGTGCTGACTATCGGCCAGAGCCATCGTCATATAACGGTGAATAGAAATTGGTCCGTCAGTGCAAATGGTATTGATGATTTTTTGCTTGAGAGAGGGGTTGGTATCAGTTGTGCTCATAGTATCGTAGAATGGCCTTTGGTATTTTCTGACTGGCGTGGTATAATACCAGACTACAAAAGGATGCTCTTTGCTGTTTGATTATCTTTTGTGTGAAATGGCATAACCATTACGCAGTTTATCGCATAATTGATTGAAATGATCCATTAATTGATAGTTTTATGAAGGAAAAACGATATGACCCAGACTTCAGGCAAACTGTTTGACGATTTGGCAAAAGTCATGACAGATGTTGCAGGCACGGCGCAAGGCATGAAAAATGAAGTGGATAATGTGGTGCGCGGTAAACTTGAAGCGATTATGCAGGATCTTGACCTTGTGCAACGTGAAGAGTTTGAAGCCATGAAAGAAATGCTTCTCAAGGTTCGTAGTGAAAATGAAGTGTTAAAACAAAGGCTTGATGGTCTTGAAGGCAAATCAAACGATTAAAACCATTGGCTTGATCGTGTGGTTTTACTGCTAAAAATCGGCTCCGGATAGCTGGTGATTGGTCGCGTTGTAACGTCTCTCAATAGGTAAAAATACAGTATAAAATAAAATAGGTGGAAGACCTTATAGGTACTCTAACGACTGAATATTTATGCTGTATTTTTGATAAGGTTGATATAAATCAACCACCTAGCTAGGGAGGTCTGTATGAATATTTCGACGCAGAATATTACAAGAACGGATACATACCCACGCGATAAAACGCTTGTCGGTTCCTGGCTGGATATGAGTTCGTTATCCCGCGAAACATCTCAAGCACTTGAGCTGATGGAAATCCAAAGAAGTTATTCTTCTGGGGATGCTTTAT
The DNA here is from genome assembly GCA_032361785.1 of Lepetodrilus galriftensis. NCBI lineage: Eukaryota > Metazoa > Mollusca > Gastropoda > Lepetellida > Lepetodrilidae > Lepetodrilus > Lepetodrilus galriftensis. The sequence continues at coordinate 18,301 of JAUTBZ010174988.1, read as the reverse complement.
TTTGGGAAGATGATAAAATAGATTATTACTATTTTATTAATCAAGGTCATTTGAAGCGCTATAAATTGCTGCCTAATGGTCGCAGTCAGATTATCAGTTTTATGGTGCCGGGTAGTTTTTTAATATTTCCAGAACGTGACGTTTTTGCTTGCACAGCCGAAGCGATGACGAAGATGGTTGTGACAGCTTATCCGCAATTCAAGTTTGATAAATTGCTTGGTACGGATACAGGTTTGCGGGAACTGACGTTTCAGGCGATTACCTGTGAATTATCGCAGTCACAAAGGCAAATATTGTTGCTTGGTCGTATGGCGGCAGGCGAACGTGTGGCTAATTTTCTTTATGATTATCTTAAATATAATATGAATAAATCAGAAAGTGTGATGGCTGGTTCTAAAATAGAACTGCCTATGACGCGGGCTGAAATTGCCGATTACCTTGGCCTGACCATTGAAACGGTTAGCCGCGTATTTTCTAAATTACGCAAAGAAGGCGTGATTGATTTGCCAAAGCCTAATCAGGTCTATATTTGCAAGCCAGAAAAATTGCACACTGGCAAAGCAACTAAGTCTTAAAGCATAATCAAGATAAGCCTATTGGGCTTATCCGGTTAAACTATGCGACCAATAAAGGCTCTGGGGCAAAAAATGACAGTAATTGAATGCCTTTTTCACTAGAGCAACCTGCAAGCAGGTTCGGTCAGTTGACCTTGCTCTAGCCCTTTTATGGCGCATATCTTAACCCGCAAACCGATTCGGTTTGCTTGCACTATGCACTAGATGCAGGGTTATTCTTCTTCTTGGTATTTTTGCCAAAGATCAGGGCGTCTTTCCTGCGTGATTTGTTTGGACTGTTCAAGACGCCATTGTTTGATTTTGCCGTGATGGCCTGAAAGCAAAATATCCGGAATAGCCTGGTCGTTCCAGACAGGTGGTCGGGTATATTGCGGATATTCTAACAGACCATTCTCAAAACTTTCATCTTCTAGTGAGGTTTGGCTGCCTAACACATCAGGCAGTAAACGAATGGTGGATTCTAAAATAGTCATGGCAGCGACTTCTCCGCCAGCCAATACAAAATCACCTAAAGATAATTCCTGAACCTGATAATAGTCAAGAAACCGTTGGTCAACACCCTCAAAACGTCCGCATAACAGGATCATTCCAGAACTTTGTGAAAAACTCTGCGCGGTTTGTTGGGTGAAGGTTTTGCCGCGGGGGGACAAATAAAATAGCGGTAAATCTGGTTGTGTTTTGCGAATATGCTCTAGCGTGCGGCCTAAAATATCTGCTCTTATCACCATACCAGCACCGCCGCCGCTGGGTGTGCCGTCAATCGTGCGGTGTTTATCTGTCGTGAAGTCACGCGGATTGCTAAGATCCAGTGACCAGATATTTTGTTCCAAAGCGCGGCCAATAATGCTGCATCCTAAAGAGCCGGGAAACAGTTCTGGAAAGATTGTGATAATATGGGCTTGCCAAGTCATTCAGCACCTTTGTCCTGTTCTTTCAAAAACGCATCTTGATCGCTTTGGCTATCTTCAACCATTTTAGGGGGCAGTAATGTGATAAAGCCCTCAGAAATATTAATTTTTGGAAATATTTCCTTGGTGAAACTGTAGAAGACCGTTTCAATTTTGGCAGAGGGCTTGGTCTTTTTGCCGGGTTTTGTAGATACCATAGAGGGGTCTGGCAAGATTTCAACAAGGTCACCTGCGCCATAATTTTGAATACTTTTAACAGTGCCATAATGCGTGCCATTTCTAAAGCGCACAGCAAGACCGCTTAAATCAGAATAATAGAACTCTTCTTCATCAGGTTGAGGCAGGCTTTCACGTTGAATGAACAGCTCAGTACCCTTGAGTTTTTCGGCCTGATTGCGGGTTTCAACCCCAGATAACCGCACAATAATGGCCTTGGGTGTCAGCTTGAAATCTTGAAGTTCAAAAAGAGGTTTGCCATTTTTATCAAACAAGTGGCCATAAGTGGTAATATCTTCAGCGTTCTGGGTAAAGGTGCTGATCTTTACTTCACCTTTAATACCATGAACAGCAGAGATGACGCCAACACAAACCAGATTTTCTTGTTTGCTCTTGTTACTCATTGTTAGGTGGTTCCTTCGTGAAAAATAGCTGTTGTTATAAACAGCTAAGGGCAAAGCCTAAACAAGACCTTGCCCTATAACAGATAACGTTATTCATACTCCTATCATCCATATAGCCGAATTTTCAACTGGCTCTTTTGCCATCTGGCTGCGCTCTTGTCCTTCTTCCAGTGCTTGGGCACTGCTACGAAAAGGGCGACTGTCCAGAAGACAAAATTTCTCACTTGAATTTTTCGGGTTTCCAAGTGACAGGACTATAGCCCAAGGAATGAGAGAAATAAATTTTTAAAGAGCAGCCTTAAGCAGATTCTGCTGCGGCAGCTGCCGCTTCTTTTGCTGCTTGCTTGGCAGCTTTGGCTTCAGCTTCACGTTCAACGCGCTTGCGGCCAGGCTTACCTTTATTAGGGTTGTTGCGGGCATCACGTTTTCTAAGGCCAGCAGCATCAAGAAAGCGGGCAACACGATCTGTTGGTTGTGCGCCAACAGACAGCCAATATTTGATGCGTTCTTCGTCTAGCTTTACACGCTCTTCACTGTCTTTTGGTAGTAGCGGGTTGAACGAACCAATACTTTCAATATAACGGCCATCGCGTGGGGCGCGAATATCAGCAGCAACAATGCGGTAATAAGGGCGCTTTTTGGTACCGCCACGAGCGAGTCTGAGTTTAACTGGCATAAAATTTCCTTTTAGATTATCATAGAATGTTTTGAGTTTTAGTAATAAGCATTTGCCTCTTGTCAATGGTTCTGACAAGCCAGCAGATTATTTCTTCTTTTTTTGGCCGCCGGGTCGTCCGGGTAAGCCAGGGAGACCGCCGCCAGAACCCGGAAGGCCAGGAAGGCCACCAAGTTTGCCGAGAGTTCCCGGAAGTTTTGTATCAGGGGGAAGCTGTCCTGGATCCATTCCGCCCGGTGGCATAGGGGGCATACCGCCGCCCATCATTCCGCCAAACATGCCCGCAAGACCGCCGCGCTGTTTGCCCATTTTTTTCATCATGTCTGCCATTTGACGGTGCATTTTTAACAGTTTATTGATCTCTTGAACAGGGCGACCACAGCCTTTGGCAATACGTTTTTTTCGCGAGGCATTGAGCAATTTGGGGCGTCTTTTCTCTTTTTTGGTCATGGAAGAGATAATAGCCAGCTGATGGCGAAAAACTTTGTCATCAAGATCAGCTTCAGCAATTTGCTTTTTCATCTTGCCCATGCCAGGGAGCATTCCCATAATGCCGCCCATACCACCCATTTTTTGCATTTGTTGAATTTGCTGGGAAAGGTCTTCAAGGTCAAATTTACCCTTGCGCATCTTGTCAGCCATGCGCTGGGCTTTTTCAGCATCCAGTGTTTCAGAGGCTTTTTCGACCAAGGAAACAATGTCACCCTTGCCTAAAATACGGCCAGCAATACGGTCGGGATGGAAGTCTTCCAAGGCATCAAGCTGCTCGCCAGTACCAAGCAGTTTAATAGGTTTGCCTGTAACAGCGCGCATAGAAAGTGCTGCACCGCCGAGGCCATCACCATCAATTCTGGTCAGTACGATACCGGAAACGCCAATCCGTTCGTTAAATTCTATGGCGAGATTAACAGCATCCTGCCCTGTGAGACTGTCAGCGACAAGAAGCGTTTCATGAGGTTTTGCAATATCGCGAATTTGCTCAGTTTCAAGCATCAAAGCTTCGTCAATGTGCAAACGTCCTGCTGTATCAAGCATGACCACATCAAAGCCACTCAGCTTGGCAAATTGCATGGCACGGGCGGCAATCTGAACCGGGTTTTGTCCTTTAACAATAGGAAGCGTTGCAATCTCACATTGTTTACCAAGCACTTTAAGCTGTTCTTGCGCAGCAGGCCTGTAAGTATCAAGTGAGGCCATCAAAACTTTGCTTTTATGCTGTTTTTTTAGACGCATCGCAATTTTGGCACAACTGGTGGTCTTACCAGAGCCTTGAAGACCAACAAGCATAATCGGGACAGGCGCGGTCGCATTGAGGCTAATTGGATCGGCGTCAGACCCCAGCATGGCAATCATTTCGTCATGGACGATCTTGATAACCATTTGTCCGGGTGTAACAGATTTAATAACATCCTGACCAACGGCTTTAACCGTGACTTTTTCAATGAAGTCCTTGACCACTTCCAAAGCAACATCAGCTTCAAGTAAAGCGCGACGCACTTCACGCATAGCTTCCTTGACGTCCTTTTCGGATAAGGCTCCGCGCCCTGTCAATTTATCAAAGACACCTGAGAGGCGATCAGAAAGGGTATCAAACATGCGTTTTTATCAAATCCTTAGTAAGCCCTGATCATTACAACGAACTGCCAATGGTCTGGTTGGCAAAATGATAGAACAAGAAAGTCTCATTTTTAAAACGAAAAAAGCATCCGTGGGCGATACTCGCTGACGGATGTTGTCCTGGTAATATTATATTTAACTGTGTAGCTATCGAAAAACAGGTGGTTTGTCAATCTTGATTCTATAATTTCATGATAGTTTTTGGTTTTTTAGAAAATCCGGACTGTTACAAAGTTATCACTTCTCTATAAATAGAGGCTAAAAACCGAAATGTTTTCACAGTTTATGTTTTGATTGCCTTGATAACACTGATATTAAATAAAGTGAATGCTCAGCTGTCGGTGGTTGGGTGCCTTATGAAATTTAGTATTAAAGTGTAATTCGAGGACAGATCAGTTTTTTAATGATGCGCTGTCTTGAAGTGTTCAGAAGGCCTTTTTGAGTGCCTGATTTGAAATGATTATATAGTCTTTAGGGGGCAGTTGCTTATGAAATATCTTTTATCTTTAGTGGGAACCTTTTCTTTTATCTCTGTGCTACTTGTTTCAGTGTCTTTTGCTGCTGATAAAAAAGACCCTGATATGGATTATCCGCAAGTCAATGATAAGCGTTTTATCAAAGAAATTGACAAAAAAGAATTTAAATGCCGGAAACGGATTGCCTATAAAGAAGTTTTACCCGGCGTTTCAGCAGCATTGACCAAAGAGCCTGCAATTCAAACCGCTATCGGCAATGAAAAATATGATATTGCTGCCGGCCTTGCCCGTGTCATCGACAAGCAAGTGCATTGCAGTGGCTATGGTCTCGTTATCTGCACAGCCATTGTGACCATTTGCTATAAATAATGCCAATGTTTTAGTTTTAGCTAAGGTGTTAGTTATCATGCCCCGCTCTCTTCCAAAAGGAGGGCGGGGTTTCTTTTATTTATGCGGCTTGCTTATATTTGAACAGGGATAATAAAAAGCCCAGCGTCATAACCATTACAATTGTCGGGCCTGCGGGACTATCAAAATAAAACGAGGCAACAAGCCCGCCAATCATAGCCGTAGCTGACATAAGCACAGCAAAAATTGCCATTTGCTCAGGGCTGCTCGCGAAGGGGCGAGCGGTTGCTGCGGGGATAATCATCATTGCAGTGATCAGCAGGATGCCAACAATTTTCATAGCCAGTGCAACAGTCATAGAAATCAAAAACATAAAGAGAAAGCGCGTTTGCGCTGTCTGAATACCTTCTGCCTGTGCCAACTCTTCGTGAATAGAGAGCATTAACAGGGCATCCCAGCGCCAGACAAGAAGCACTAGAGACAAGGCAGAAAGGGCATAAATCCACAGGATGTCTTGTGAGGAAATCGCTAAAATATCCCCAAACAGATAGCTGATCAGGTCGAGGCGCTGGTCTTGTAACAAAGTTGCAGCAATCAGCCCCGCAGCAAGAAAGGCATGAGCCAGAATTCCCAAGAGGCTATCAATCGGGAGTAACTTTTGACGTTGTAACAAGACAAGAAAGAAGGATAGCAACAAACCAACTGTTAAAATGGCAATATTGGTGTTTATGGCGAGTAGAAAACCAAGCGCAACGCCAAGCAGTCCGCTATGCGCAATAGTACTGCCATAATAAGACATACGTTGCCATATTATAAAGCAGCCAAGAGGTGCAGCAATCAGGCTAACACCAAAGCCAGCCAGAGCGGATCGAAGCAGAAGGTCATCTATCATTGTTGGAAGAGTTTCGCCTTATGAGATTGTTTATTATTTATCATCATGATGACAAACATTACCAGATAAATCATGCGAATGATCGTGATGATGATTGTATATTGCATAGGTTTTCGCTGTGTCTTTACCAAACAGCCGCTCATATTCCTTATTTTGTGTCACTGTTTCAGGAATACCAGAACAACAGATATGACGATCCAGACAAATCACCTTGTCACTTTCGCCTAAAACAATATGAAGATCATGCGACACCATCAATATTCCGCATTGTCTATGGTTGCGTAATTCCGCAATAAGCTGGTAGAGCTTAGCTTCTCCTGAATAATCAACGCCTTGCACAGGCTCATCCAATATCATTAAATCAGGATTGTTAATAAGTGCGCGTGCCAGACAGACGCGCTGAAACTCTCCGCCAGACAGGTTTTGTATTTGCTTGGTGATGAGCTGCCCTGCGCCGACTTCTTCAAGAACGGCTGGTATTGTTTTATCCGATTGTCCAGGTGCCAGTGATAAAAAGCGCTTCACTGTGAGCGGGATTGCTTTGTTTAGATCAAAACGTTGAGGCATGTAACCGATTGTAAGGTCAGGTTTTCTCAGGATTTTGCCTTTATCCGGTTTGACTAACCCCAATAGCAGCTTGATGAGGGTTGTTTTTCCAGCCCCGTTTGGGCCAATTAAGGTTGTGATTTCATTGGCTTTTAACGCAAGGCTTACATCATCAATGATCTGAAGTTTAGAGCGCTTCAAATATATATGCTCGGCTTTGATAAGAAAATCATCTGCTTGAGAATGTGGTGACATCAGATTTGGTTCTATTGTTTAAGAGTCTGGCCGATTATTCAGAGAGTCTAAGGCGGAGAGATTAGTTGGGATTGAAGAAAGACTATTGTTTTGGATGTATTCTTGGAAAATCTCAACCGTCTCTACAGTTTGACTATAAGTAGCAGATTGCTTGAAAAGCGATAAGAGAAAATTGTGTACTGTACATGAAATAACTTTGAAACGTGAAGTTTATGGTGTGTTGAGATGTCTTGAGGGAACAAGTGTAATCAGTGGATGGCTTGTAATACTCGTAATAAGGGACTATTTCAGCGATTTATTATAGCTTTGTGCAACTAAGGTCTTGCCTTTTGCATTGTCCAGGTCTAAGAGAGATAATTGAATATACGGATTTTATGATATTTGAATAATAAAAACAAAAGATATCATAGGGGTGGTATAGAGGATGTATTTCATAGTTATTACAGTATTAAAAATATCTTTACTTAATATTAACCTTAAGAATATATAACTATACCTAATCAGGTCTGTGGTAGTCACCACGGATAGTTAATTTATTATATTGTTAGTTGGGTGTGCTTTTGTCATGCTGAATTATTATTTATAGGATACATCAGCTTTGAGATTTACTCGCAACACAGTGAGGGGTCTAAAAAGCGTATGATGGATTAAACTATAGATAGTATATTAGTGATAATGGCAATTTATGCGAGTATTTGGAGGTTTTTATGGGTTTCGAACTAAAAAGAAAAGTTACTGCTATTTTCGCTATGGTTATTGCTGGCGGTTTTACAGTTTTTTCATCATCAGCAGTAGGTGCAGCAAGTAATAATTGTGCATCTGGACTGGGTTCATGGCCTTGTTTTGCATCGCGGTCAGCGGGCAAAAGAGTTGCTAAAAAAACATTTAGAGCAAAACGCGCCTTATCACGTCGTAGCCGTAGAGCACGCAAACCATCTTATCTCGGTCGCAAGTCAGCATCATATAACAGACTGCGCCGTAGAAAGTCTAACAATACTGAAATTGTTTATTTGAGTAAAAATGGCCGGAAAATTTCAAAACGCCGGGCTGCTCAACTGGTCTTGAAAAGACAGAAGAAGAATCTTAGACGTCAAAAAGCAAAAAGAACTAAGAAACTTCGTCATTTGTCCAAGAAGAGTAGAAAAAGCTATAATAAAGGGTTTTCCCTGCGTGGCCGTCATATGCGGGTTGCCAGCCGCGGTATTCGTACAAGCTGTTTCCCTACGCGTCTTAAAAGTCTGATTAGACGTGTCGAAAAACATTATGGCAGACGTCTGGTTGTTACATCAGGCTATCGTTCCCATGCCCATAACCGTAAGGTTGGCGGGGCAAGACGATCAATGCATGTGCATTGTAAAGCTGTTGATTTTAAAGTCCCTGGCGTGAACAAATATGCCTTGGCACGTTATGTGAAATCTCTTTCTGGTGTCGGCGGCGTTGGTACTTATTGTGCAAAATCTACTATTCATATGGATGTAGGTGCAAAACGCTCATGGAACTGGGGTTGTGGTAAAAGAAGAAGCCGCAAGCGTTATGCAAAATGCTCTAGAGGCCGTCGTTCTTACCGTATGACTTCTTTACGCCGTGCGAAACGTAGAAGCTGGAACTTTAGTTTCTAAATATAAAATATTATAAAATTCCCGATCCAAAGGCCAGCTCTTATTCAGAGCTGGTTTTTTGTTTTTTGGCGTTCAGGGAAACGGGTTTAGCCTGTGTCCAAATATGCTGGGAACCAATAAGGTTGAGTTCTCGTTCTCCAATAGATTGCTCAATAAGGGCTTGCACATAAGCAGCTGCCTGAGCCAAAGAGTGGGCGTGATCACGCGAGGTGCAATATTCAGAAAGATAGAGAGCTGCCAATAAATCGCCAGTACCATGCGCTTGAGAATCAAGCTTTTCGTGGGTGGTCTGAAACAGGCCATCTTTTGTTTTGAGGATATTACTAATCATCTGGTGAGAACTGGGAATTGAGGTCGCAAGGATTGTGTCTGGGGATAATTTGTTGATGGCCTCAAGTGCCTGGTCTTCATTATGCACAGGCATATCTGCCAGCCACGAGAGTTCAAACCGGTTGGGCGTGATGATATCAGCGAGCGGAATGAGTTCATATTGGATCGTTCTTGCGGCGATCTCATCAATATAGAGCTTGCCCTCTTGTTCTGCTTCTGAGTCATCTCCAAACACAGGATCACAAAGATACAGGGCATCAGGGTTAACAGCTTTAACCAGTGATACTGCCTCTAGCGCAAACTGAGCCAGTTCTTCTGTTGGTAAATAGCCCGTAATAATGGCATCAACGTCTTCCAGAAAGTCGTTCATATCCAAACCTTCAATCACAGGCCGAAGCATAGAAGGCTTTAAACGAATGCCGCCATAATGCTCATATGCAGGGTGATTAGACAGTAAGACAGTCGGGATTGACCATACTTGATGCCCCAATCGCTGCAAAGCAAATGTGGTGGCAGTGTTGCCAACGAACCCTTGAGAGAGTTGTGAAGAAAGTGAGATAATTTTAGCCATACTACATTATGGAAAGAAAATGATGATTTTACAATGGCTGGAATATGAAATTTTTATGAAAATATGGAAATATCTTGTCTTGGTAGAGAAACTCACTTATAGAAACCATCTGGTTTGAATGCAACAGTTATGATAACAAGATGGAATGGTAGGCGTGTTATGGATTATCGAAAGCTTGGCCGCACAAATATAGATGTTTCTGCTTTATGTCTTGGGACAATGACATGGGGACGTCAAAATAGTGAGGCGGAAGGTCATGCGCAGATGGATTATGCGCTAGATCAAGGGATTAACTTTTTTGATAGTGCCGAACTTTACCCCATTCCGCCTGAAGCGCCAACACAAGGGCGCACAGAAGAGATCATTGGCTCATGGTTTGCCAAGAATACATCCAGAGATAAGGTCATCCTCGCCACAAAAGTCGTTGGCAGGACGGGGATGGACTGGTTTCGTAAAGACGGTCAGTGTGCATATATTGATAAAAAACAGGTGGTTGAAGCGGTTGAAGGCAGCTTGCAACGTTTAAAAACGGATTATATTGACCTCTACCAAATTCACTGGCCTGACAGAGCGATTCAAATTTTTGGGCAGGGCGGTTTGCGCTATTTGCCTATGGAAGGGGATGGCTTTCCTCTTGATGAGACGCTGGATATTATGGCGGAGCTTGTCAAGTCAGGTAAGATCAGGCATTTTGGGGTCTCAAATGAAACCAGCTGGGGCGTTATGCGTTATCTCTCTGCTACAGATAAAGCCGCCACGCGGCCACGGGTTGTAACTGTGCAAAATGCTTATAACTTGCTGAACCGCTCTTTTGAAATAGGCCTGGCCGAGATTACCCAACGTGAGCAAGTTGGATTGCTGGCTTATTCTCCCCTGGGGCAAGGCTATCTGAGCGGAAAATATCAAAATGGTGCGCTGCCAAAAGGTTCCCGTAAAGAGATGTTTGATCGTCTGGAACGGTATGAAACGCCAGCTGGCATTATAGCATTGCAAAAATATTTGGCGATTGCTGAAAAATATAATCTTGACCCGGCTCAAATGGCTTTGCAATATGTGACCACACGTCCATTTGTGACGGCTAACATTATAGGGGCGACCTCAATGACGCAGCTCAAGACCAATATAGCGTCACAAGAGGTTGTTTTATCTGAGGAAGTTCTGGAAGAAATTGAAGCGGTTCACGGCCTGCATTCTAACCCTTGCCCATAGGTAAAACAGTTTGAGTTGGAGGCTGGTGGGACTTGAACCCACGCCCTCAAGCCTGATAAGCTAGTGCTCTTCCAACTGAGCTACAGCCTCCATAGTTTTGGTTTGGGTACTATTGTCTGATTAAGGATTATTGTAAAGTTCTTTTTTAAAAGGCAATATGAAACTGTTATTTTGCTTTATAAGGCACAGAAAAAGACAGCATCTATCAAAAGAAGATGCTGTCTTAGAAGCTACGCATAAGACGTGTCAGTTGTGAAAAAACAGTCTTTAACTGCCTAGCTTTGTGAGGTATGCCTTGTTGGGACAAACCTGTCTGGTTGTGATTAGCGCTTGCAGCCTCTCACATTGCGGTACGGCCTATTATAAGACCGCGTTTCTTCAGGGTATTCCTCATAGTCAGAGGAGCCGGTCTGGTAACTGAAACCACTGTTATAATCATCCATAGAATCGTTAGAACGGTATGTGTCTGAATAAGTGTCGCGCTGTTTATAACTGTTTTGAGCTTGTTTTTTATAGCTGTTGCGACGCCTTGATTTTCTGGTTTTTTTATGAGCAGTGCGTATATTTACTGTTTCATGTGATCCGCGTGCAATCTTCCTTCTTTTCTTTGGTTTAGCTTTTTTGTGGGTCCTTTTAGTCATCTTGGCCATTTTAGCACTGTCTTTCATATGATGATCCATCTTTGCAGCATCAGCCATCATAACAGGGTCTTTGACCATTTTTTTATGATCCATTTTTTCATGTTCTAATGTTACTGAACGTTGCGCTGTTGTTTCAGTCTGATGTTCCAGCGTGATATGCGCGAGGTTTTTCTCCATTGGCTGTGTGTTTTTAGGCAGGCTGATAACAGCGCCCGGTTCATGATTGTAAATATCTTCAATGAGGGCAATCTGGACGCGGTTATTAGTTTTGGCGTTTGGCTGCGTTCTATCTTTAAGATGGTAAGAGCCGAAGCCAACGGATTGAAGGCGTGAAGGCGCAATATCAAAATAAGATAGAAGGTATTTTTCAACAGTTTTAGCCCGCGCTGTGGTGAGCTGCTGTTTTTTGCTATTGCGCCCTTCCGCCCGACTATGAGCGGCGATTAAAAACATCCTGGTCTTGATTCCTTCCATTGTCAGAGCCTGACCAATCTCGTCTAGTGCGGCTTTGCCAACATTAGAAAGGGTGGTGCTGTCATCATCAAACAGATTGAAAAGATCAAAAGCTGTGTTTTGATTGACGAAAACCATTTTTGTCTGGTTCTCACTAAACCACTTAAGCTGGACAATTTTCTTGCGATATTGCGCGCTGGCAAATCTGATAGGCGTTGGCGGAGTTAATTTTCTGACAAAAGGATTTGCTTCGCTGGCGACCTTCATGGCTTTTTTCTCGATTGGATCAGCCATAGTTTTATGAGAAACCATCGTTTGTTTCTCAGTTTCTGCATTTTGGGCAAGAGTTGTTGGAATGAGCGCCGTGCTGGAAAGCAAAAGAAAAAGGGTTAAGGTTGCTGGTTTTAGCACTTTGGATCTTTGCATTGGACTGTTCTCCGCATAAAGCCTCAATTGAGATGATCGACTTTGATTGACTTGATATATGTTCTCATAAGGGAACTTGCTTTCTCAGTGAAGGCAATCCCCAACTGGCGGGATATAGTGGCCTGGTATTAAGAGTCACGCCTTATGAGATTAAGTATTATATGTTCTGTCAAAAGGATGGAAACAGTAGAGGGCTATTTGTCAAAAAGTGCGAAAATGGGCTTGCAATATTTAGGATGAATGAGTTTTTTCAAAATCCAGCAGCCATTTTTTGCGGTGAAGTCCGCCGCCATAGCCAACCAACGTGCCATCAGCACCAATCACGCGGTGGCAAGGGATTATGATAGAGATGCGGTTTTGTCCATTGGCAGAGGCGACAGCGCGCACGGCCTTCGGATTACCAAGGGCTATGGCTTGATCTTTGTAAGAGCGTGTTTCTCCATAGGGAATAGTTTGCAGAATTTGCCAAACTTGTTTACGAAAATCCGTGCTGGGGGTATCAAGTGGCACAGTAAACTGTTGCCGTTTTCCAGAAAAATAGTCATTAACTTCTGTTAAAAGCTGTGTCAGGTGGGGATTGTCTCCCGGCAAAATAACGCCGTTCAAGCGCTTGCACAGGTCTTGAAATTCAGTTTCCAGCATACGGCGATCAGTAAAATCCAGCAGGCAGACACCTTTTTGCGTGGCGCAAGCAAACATTGGGCCAAGGGGTGTGGTCAGGCGTGTAATATGGATAATGGTTTTGTGCGAACCATTTTTATAACTGGCACTATTGCCGAAGATAGAATGCCATGAGTGATTAAAACCGCTTAAGGACTCATAGCCATGATCAAAGGCAGAGTTGGTAATAGTTTCGCCGTGTTCAATAGATTTATAGGCCGCACCAATCCGCAACATCCGTTGATAGCTGTGAAAGGTCATTTTATGGTGTTTTTTGAACCATCTACGAATGGTTGCTGGTTCAATGTTGCGCTCCCGTAATCCCTGATCTTTGATACGCAAATAGGGATTAGTCTGGAGTTCTTTGATAATATCAGAAATATAGGTGGGTGTTTCGTCTTGTTGTTCCATTGGCTTGCAGCGTTTACACGGGCGGAACCCATTTTGCAGGGCTTGCCGGGGCGTATCATAGAAAATGATATTTTTGGCAAGGGGTTTGCGGGCTGTGCAAGAGGGACGACAAAAAATCCCAGTGGTTTTAACAGCTGTTATGAAGCAGCCTTCATAAGGGGTGCCAGCTTTCCCCAAAACAGTATATTTTTGCTCAAATGTAAGATCAGTTTTCATAGCAGTCAACACACCCTTATTTTGTAAGTTAGCGGAGTGTGGCATAGCTACTTTGCAGAGACTACCGAAAAAGTGACAGAGATATTTTAGTCTCTTGAGGACTGTCTTAAAAATAGCCTATCCCCAATAGTTATGGAAATAGGCTAGACTGTGTTTCATTATGGAGACAGCTTGTTTTCGGGTATTGTCTTGGCTGTTAAACCTCTAAAGCGGGCATTTCAATATTATGAAGATCACAAGCCGCTTGAAGGGTGTTACGCAGGAGGCAGGCAATAGTCATAGGGCCAGCACCGCCAGGGACAGGGGTAATAGCACCTGCAACTTCGCGGACAACCTCAAAGTCAACATCGCCAACAAGACGGGTTTTGCCTTCACCTTTTTCAGGGGCATCCACACGGTTAATGCCTACATCAATCACAATCGCGCCGGGCTTGACCCATGAGCCTTGAACCATTTTAGGAATACCAACAGCAGCAACAAGCAAATCTGCATCGCGGCAGACTTCTTTTAGATCGCGGGTGCGAGAATGGGCGATGGTTACAGTGCAATTTTCATTGAGTAACAACTGTGCCACAGGCTTGCCAACGAGGACAGAGCGTCCAATGACCAGAGCGTTCATTCCTGTCAGGTCAGGTTCGATTTCTTTGGCCAGCAAAATACAGCCCAAAGGTGTACAAGGAACCAGGCCTTTTTGTCCAGCCATCAAGCGGCCAGCATTAATAGGGTGCAACCCATCGACATCCTTATTGGGATTAATCGCATTAATGACTGCATTGCTATCAAGGTGCTTTGGGAGAGGCAGTTGAACAAGAATGCCGTGAACGCTGTTATCCTGATTTAATTTTTCGATCAAACCCAGCAGCTCTGTTAATGAGGTGTCAGCCGGAAGTTTATGCTCAAAACTGAGCATACCTGCTTCAATGGTCTGTTTGTTCTTGTTGCGCACATAAACCTGACTGGCCGGGTCTTCGCCAACCAGGACAACAGCAAGGCCGGGGACGAGATCATGCTTTTGTTTTAGACCTGCAACGGCTTTGCTTATTTCTTTTCTTAAGCGGACTGCAAGCGCTTTACCGTCAATTAGTGTGGCCATATCAGACACTTCATCAGACATATTGGGTACTCCTCTAAACGTATGAACTGATAGTTTTATTGCCTTCTATCAGGCTCAATCACCAAGGTCATTGATTTTATCTATAATCAAAGCCATCAATTCTGTTTCATCACCAGTAAAGTGAACAGATTTCAGGCGGGATTTGCTGCCTGAAGAAATTGAGATTGTGCTTTTTGGCACACCCACCCAATCCGACATCAAGCCAATGAGTGCTTTATTGGCTTTGCCTTTATCAGGAATGGCGCGCACTCTTGCTTTCAATACAGAACCGATTTCAGTTTGCTCGACAAACTGAACCTCATCTTTACTGGCTTTAGGCATCAGCCTCACGGAAAGGATGACGCCGCCTTTACCACTGCGTAGCGGTAAGGGTTCGGTGTTGGTTGTTTCTGTCATAATCACTCTTCTAGAATACAGGTTTGCCCACTAAAGCGATACTGAGATCCAGCCCGACAAAATTAATCAAAAAATGAAGACCAAGAATAATGACGATTGGTGATAAATCAATACCGCCCATAACCGGTAAGACGCGGCGTACAAACGCAAATGCAGGTTCTGTCAGCTGATAGAGAAAATCATAAACGGACTTTACCAGTGGTGTAGAGTAATTCAGGATATTAAACCCAACCAACCAGCTCATAATCACACTGGCGATCACGATAAAATAATAAAAATTCAGTATTGATACAATCAATATTAAAATGGCATTCATGCTCAAACAATCCCTCTTGATAAGCTATAACCTGTCACCCCAGACAGAAAATCTCAGAGTCCATAATAAAATGGAGGACTCTGCTTAAAGATGTATAGCCTAACCTCTGCAAATTGAGAAGCACGATTTAAAGGCATTGACAAAAATGACTATTCAGCCTTGTCTCTTTCTCATGTTTAAAGATAAAAATGCCTTCCTTCAGGCACTGCAAAATTTGCCCAAAAGTGATCACTCATCTGTGCTTGAAGCGCAGGCGCGTCAGGATATCTTGACCAAGCCGCCTGGTTCTCTTGGCCGTTTGGAAGACCTTGCCTGTTGGCTGGCAGGATGGCAAAACACAGTAACGCCCAAGGCAGAAAAAGTTAATGTAACAATTTTTGCTGGCAATCATGGCATAACAGCGCATCAGATTAGCCCGTACCCAACCAGCGTTACACAGCAAATGGTGGAAAATTTTCACGCAGGCGGCGCGGCAATTAATCAGCTTTGTGAAGCGTTTAATCTCACCCTCTCAGTCTGCCCAATAGAGTTAGACCATCCTACAGCAGATATTACGGTTCATCTGGCAATGACGCAAAGCGAATGTCTTGCTGCCCTTAACATTGGGGCATCTGCCTTAAGCGGTGATGATGATATTGCTATTCCTGGAGAAATGGGGATTGGTAACACAACGATTGCCAGTATTATCTGTGCCACTTTATTTGGCGGCGCTGGGCAAAGCTGGGCGGGGGCAGGCACTGGATTGAAAAAAGAGGGGGTAACGCATAAGGCAAAAATTATAGACCAGGTGCTCGCCTTTCATGGCAGAGAGCACAAAGACCCTTTCACTTTACTGCAATCCATTGGCGGCAGAGAAATTGCTGCTATTTGCGGTATGATTGTAGCCGCGCGGCTGCGCAAGATACCTGTTATTCTGGACGGTTTTATTGTTTGCGCGGCGGCTGCAATATTAACAACGGCAAATAAAGACGCTTTATCGCACTGCGTTGCGGGACATTTATCGGATGAACAGGCGCATAAACATCTGTTAAAGGAGATAGGTCTGTTTCCTTCGCTATTGAGCCTTAACATGCGGCTTGGTGAAGCATCTGGCGCTGCCCTTGCTGTGCAGGTTGTTCGCGGCGCTATCGCTATCCATAAAGGTATGGCTAGTTTTGAAGAAGCTGGTATAGTACAAAAGTAAAAGCAGTTTATCTTCCAGTATTTTTATAACAGTTCAGGCTCATTTTATAAACATAGTGCTCTTTACTAAGTTCTAAAGAATGTTTATGCTTCGACATTTATTTTTTATATGTTGGTAACATGCATTAAGCATGTCAGTTTTACTGTCTTAAAGTATATTGGCCACAACCAAGAACCATTCTTTTAATTATTCTGTATCCTGTCTTGAACAACAGAGCATATGCAGGTTGCCTGATTGGTAATAGATAAAGAGCAGCAAACTCATGGATTTATCACCCAGACCCGATTATAAACTTCCAGACAATTCTCCGCTGGCTCTAAAATATGATACAGGCTTTCTAAAACCGTTTGAGCCTGTTAAACGGCCACTCTGGATTTATCCCTTTACCTTTTTCATTGGTGCCATTTTTACTTGGGTGTTGGTTAATCTTGCCTTGATGATGGATTATCCAGTGCTCTACGGATTTGGGGCATCTGCCATTATGATAGGACTGTTGGGGTCTTGGGTTCATGGTAATCTGATTAGTTCTATCGTTGATTTTTTCTTTGATCTGCCCGATCTTATTGCCATGCTTGCGGCGCAACGCTGGCGCGAATTTATTATGACAATGGGGCTTTTTACCCGGTTGCCTCTTCCTGAGTTTGATCTTGATGATAAGCTGGATGTGACCTTTGTAAAGAAAAGAAACCCTGCTTGGGCTTATCCTTTTGCTGGTTTTATTATTGGCCTTATCACAGCCTCGGTTATTTTACTGTGCGCCTTTATTTCAATACCGACTGCCCTCAGTGCTATTTTGGCTGTGTTAGTGTCTGTGATCCTGACGGGCAGCTTACATGAAGATGGTCTGTCAGATTTTCTTGATGGTGTTGGCGGCGAAACGCGTGAAGATAGATTGCGGATCATGAAGGATAGCCGTCTAGGCTCTTATGGCGGCATAGCAATGATTTTTTCACTTGCTGCGCGGGTTGCTGCTATTGCCAGCCTGTCGACCTTGACCGCCGCCGCTGCCGTTATAGCCGCCCATACGATCGCTCGTGCTGCCCTGGTTCTTCCCTTGCATTGGTATCCTGCGGCAAAACGTGATGGCACGGCGGTTGCTGCAACAGGCTGGGTTTCTGGTGAAACCACAGCGTTTGTTCTGGTGAGTTCTATCTTGTTAACACTTTTGGTGCAGCCCGTTCCTGCTACAGCGTTTATTGCCTGGCTGACAGGGACGATTGCGGTGCTTCTGACAGCGCGCTATGCTTATCGTAAGCTGGGCGGTTATACAGGGGATGTGCTTGGTGCCTGTGAACAGTTTGCAGAAATTGCTGTGCTTTGGAGTATTGCCGCTTTTCTGGTAAAGTAACTGTTTAGGCAGGCTCGTCATCTTGATACCAAAGGTTAGAAAGGGCGAACGGTGCTTTTGAAAAAGGATCAACCGCGACCAAATCTCCTCCAGTGACTGTGTTGAGAAGAATCCACCGCCCATTCTCAAAGTGGAATGCTTCAAGAATCTGTATGACAGGATCAATAAACCAAAGATATTCAACACCTTTTTCACCATATAAGTCACGTTTTAAACCCTTGTCATATTGTGCTGTCGAAGGGGATAAGATTTCACAAACCCAGTCAGGAACAGTTTCAAACCAAGCTGTTTCTGGTAATTTGGGCATACGGTCTTTGCGCCATCCTGCCAAATCAGGAACCATAATATTCTCATCAAGATGGAGTTCAGGCTCATCAATGATAATCCAGCCACCAGGGCCGCCTTTACCTTTTTGATAAGGACCAATAATCTCATAGCCTAAGAGTCTGACCGGATATTCAGGCAGTGTTTGACAGCCCTTGTTTTCGGGGATTT
>JAUTBZ010174987.1:0-48955 GCA_032361785.1 Lepetodrilus galriftensis | reverse complement strand
CGGTCGCTTAATTGAAGTCGTTCCTTTCAGTCACTTAATTGAATCGTTCCCGTTGGTCACTTAATGACCCTTCGATTCACGATTTGTCATTAAAAGGGGAATAAGTCATTATTTTAACTAATCGTAATCCAAAGGCTCGGCTCATTAAGGGAGGAACGACCGTCTTCAATTAAAGGAGGCCAGAGCCGACTGTCTTCAATTAAGCGCAGCGACTTCAATTAAGTGAGGCACGAACGATTCAATTTATTTCAAAGAGGCACGACTGTCTTCAATTAAGTGAGGCACGAACGTCTTCAATTAAGCGAAGTATGAGCGACTTCAATTTAAAACAGGGAGGCACGACCGCCTTCCTTTATGAAAAAATGACTATATTTGTCCTCCTTACATGGATAGATCATGATAGAAGCAATAGAAATAAAGAATTCATTGAAAAGAAACCCGGAATAGACTTCTGTTTGTCATTAATTGTATGAATGCGTTCATACTTTCATTTCTTATTTATAAATTTTAAAATATTTTTAACATGCCTAGATATCATACATTAGGAAAAATCCCGCATAAAAGACATACAACATTTAAGAAACAAGATGGCAGCCTCTACCAAGAAGAACTCTTCGGAACGGTAGGCTTTGCTGGAATGTCATCATTGATATATCATTTATATCCGCCCACTGTAGTCGTACAACCCATAGCATCTCACTCGGTAGAGCCAAAGATTGCCGTTGAAAAAAATCTTGTAAACGTAAGTTTTAAAGGATTCGACATTAAACCGGAGGATGAATATTTGGATAGTCGTAAAACATTATTTGTCAATAGTGCCTTGCATATTGGATTGGCAGCGCCACGAACATTTGACCAAAGTTATTTTTACAAAAATGCCGATGCAGACGAGATGATATTCGTTCATATAGGATCGGGTACGCTACGTACTATGTACGGAAATATTGACTTTAAATATGGTGACTATCTGATTATCCCTAGAGGGACGATCTATCAGATGGATTTTGACTCAGAAGACAACAGATTGCTGTATGTAGAGTCTTTTAATCCTATATATACTCCTGCTCGATACAGAAATGACTTCGGGCAGTTCTTGGAGCATTCGCCATTTTGCGAACGAGACTTTAGGGTGCCCAAAGATCTCAAGACCCACGATGAGAAGGGTGAATTTAAAGTGAAGATGAAAAAGCAAGGTGTCCTATGGGAATATACTTATGGCAATCATCCATTTGATGTAGTCGGATGGGATGGATTCCATTATCCTTACGCCTTCTCGATATTTGATTTTGAACCCATCACCGGTAGAGTGCATCTGCCACCTCCGATTCATCAGACGTTTGAGTCTAGTGGGTTTGTGGTTTGCTCATTTGTTCCTAGACTGTATGACTACCACCCAGAGGCTATACCAGCTCCGTATCACCATACTAATATAGACTCAGAGGAGATTCTTTATTATGTGGATGGTGACTTTATGAGTAGGAATAATATAGAAAAAGGCCAGTTGACACTTCATCCAGGAGGGCTGACTCACGGACCACACCCAGGTGCTATTGAACGTAGTGTGGGGAAGAAAGAGACTAAAGAACTGGCAGTAATGATCGATCCATTCGCTCCGGTAATGCTGACGGAAGAAGCCATGAAAATTAATGTCTCTGACTATTATAAATCCTGGGCAGAGTAACATGCCTAACAATAAATAACCATTCGTTCCGATCCTTCGAAACGAATATTGTTTCAATTAAAACAAAAGATATTATGTCAAATTTAAAAGAAGTTAAAAATTATAATTACGGTTTAGAAAAGATTTTTCCTGAGGCAGATGATTTCTTGCCAATTATGGGAACCGATTATGTGGAGTTTTATGTAGGAAATGCCAAGCAAGCAGCACATTTCTACAAAACAGCATTGGGATTTCAATCTCTGGCTTATGCTGGGTTGGAAACTGGAGTTAAAGATAGAACCAGCTATGTGGTGGTTCAGGATAAGATAAAATTAGTATTCACCACGCCTATGCCAGGCACGGACAATAATGAAATATCCGATCATATAATAAAACATGGAGATGGCGTAAAAGTCATCGCACTTTGGGTAGAAGACGCTAGGAAATCTTGGGAAGAAACAACCAAAAGAGGGGCCAAGTCTTTCTTTGAACCACGCATTGAAAAAGATAATGATGGTGAAGTAGTGCGGGCAGGTATCCACACCTATGGCGATACCGTGCATATATTTGTAGAAAGAAAGAACTATAAAGGTATATTCCTACCGGGGTATAGCCTGTGGGAGTCCCATTATAATCCTAGCTCTTGTGGGCTTAAGTTTATCGATCATATGGTTGGTAATGTAGATTGGGGACAAATGGATGTCTGGGGTAAATTCTATCGAGAAGTGATGGGATTTGCTCAATTAATCTCTTTTGATGATAAGGATATCTCTACGGAATTTACGGCACTGATGAGTAAAGTGATGACCAATGGTAATGGACGTATCAAATTTCCAATTAACGAACCTGCTAAAGGAAAGAAAAAATCTCAAATAGAAGAGTATATAGATTTCTATCAAGGCGCAGGATGCCAACATATTGCTGTAGCAACTGATGATATCGTGTTTACCGTATCGGAGATGGCAAAGCGAGGTGTGGAGTTCCTATATGTGCCAGGTGAGTATTATGATACTGTAGGTGAAAGGGTAGGAGAAATAGCTGAAGACATGAAGCTTTTAAAAGAACATGGTATTATGGTCGATAGAGATGATGAAGGTTATCTATTACAGATATTTACTAAACCATTGACTGACAGACCTACCTTGTTCTTTGAAATAATACAACGTAAAGGTGCTCAGTCATTTGGCAAAGGTAACTTCAAGGCATTGTTTGAATCCATAGAGGCAGAACAAGAACGAAGAGGAACTTTATAGATAGTCGGTATACTAACATCTTTCCGTCCTATTTACTACTGACATTTTCATGGTCAGTTGGTTGAAATTATTCATGGATAAATATCGATGTTATGGGTAATAGTTATTTATATCCTGCGGATAAAATTCAGACAATTCATCCTAATGGAATGAAGTGAATAGGATTGCATGGATTGAAAAAGCCCTTCGCAGAACCCATTAAATAATATTTAATTACTAATAAAAAAATAAAAGAGAATATGAAATTACCATATGCAGAGCCATATCGCATCAAGATGGTGGAGTCTATACGTCAATCGACAAGAGAAGAAAGAATCGAATGGATCAAGGCTGCAGACTACAATTTGTTTAATTTGAAATCGGATCAAGTATATATTGATCTACTGACCGACTCTGGTACTGGAGCGATGAGTGACCAGCAATGGGCAGCGGTGATGCTCGGTGATGAAAGCTATGCTGGCTCCAGATCATTCTTAAAACTTGAGGCAGCAGTGAAAGATATCACTGGATACCAATTTTTCATTCCTACCCATCAAGGTAGAGCGGCTGAGAATGTATTGTTCTCAGCGATGGTGAAAGAAGGGGATATCATCCCAGGTAACTCACACTTTGATACAACCAAAGGACATATAGAATTCAGAAAAGGGAAAGCTATTGATTGCACCATCGATGAAGCATTTGACACAGATATTTACCATCCGTTTAAAGGTAATATTGATCTGGATAAACTGGAAAAAGTATTTCTGGATAATCCAATTGAAAAGATACCATTCATCATTGTGACCGTAACTTGTAATACGGCTGGTGGGCAACCGGTTTCTATGGAGAACGTAAAGCAGGTTTCTAAACTTTGTAAGAAATATGGTGTATCCTTAATATTTGATGCTGCTCGATATGCAGAAAATTGTTATTTCATAAAAGAAAGAGAAGCGGCATATAAAGATGTCTCCATAAAGGATATCGCTCTAGAGCTTTTCTCTTTTGGCGATGGCATGACGATGAGTGCCAAGAAGGATGGGTTGGTTAACATGGGAGGTTTTATCGCTTTGAATGATGAAGATGTCTATCGTACTGCGGTTACTTTTAACATAATGTATGAGGGATTTATCACTTATGGCGGCATGAGTGGTAGAGATATGGGAGCACTTGCTGTTGGATTATATGAGGCTTTGGATTATGCTTATCTGGCAAGTAGAATTACACAAGTGCAATATCTTGGTGAAAAGATGGCCGAGTTTGGTGTGCCTGTACAAAAGCCAATCGGTGGACATGCGGTATATCTTGATGCCAATAAATTCGTGCCAACCATACCTAGAGAAGAGTTTCGTGCCCAGTCATTGGCTATTGAATTATATATTGAAGCAGGTATAAGAGGGGTGGAGATAGGTACTATTTTAGCCGATCGAGATCCAGAGACTAAAAAGAATCGATATCCTGAATTAGAATTGGTACGCCTGGCAATTCCTAGAAGAACCTATACGCATAATCACATGGAGTATATTGCTGCGGCTTTAAAGAGAATATTTAATTCCCGTGAAGAAGCCAAAAGTGGTTACCGTATATTATGGGAAGCACCAATAATGCGCCATTTTACGGTTCGATTAGAGAAGATATAAAATCAATTAAAATATGATCATAAGCAAAAAGGCAATCTCATTGAGATTGCCTTTTTTTTATAGTACTTAGTTAAATACAATATATTATCCACATTTAGAGTGCCCACAACTTTTACATTTGAGGCAACCTTCTTCATATATAAGTCCATCTGGATCGCTACATTCAGGGCAGGTATGGTCAGCTGCTTTTGTTCCATCAGGAATGAATTTCTTCAAAGCACGTACGACACCATTTTTCCATGTATTGATGGTTTCATCATATAGATTCAAACCACCGATTAGCTGGACCACATATGGTAGTGGCATTCCATGTCTAAGAATGCCAGATATTAATTTCGCATAATTCCAGTATTCTTTTTCGAACGAGCGTGAGAGGCCTTCAATAGTTACTTTGAAGCCTTCTTTGTCCATATATTGGAAGTCGTATCTAGAGTTTTCATCATCAGTTGCATTTTTCAGTACCCAACCACGATTGATAGATTTAGGTAAGAAGAAAGAGTCTTCTGCTTTTCCAGTAAATATTTCATATGGTCTATTTTCAAGTACTCCGATTACGGCAATCCATTTCTCATTATTATTCTGGAATCGAATAATTTCAGCTTCCAATCGTTTAGGACGTTTAGGCGCATGGTTTTCAATAATAGTTTCTTGCTCCTCGGACTCTTTAGTGTCATTAGAAACCAATATTCCATTTCGAGATCCATCTCTATAGACAGTAATTCCTTTCAGACCTTGCTTCCAAGATTCGAGATATATTTCACCTACTTCTTCCTTCGTTACGGTATTGGCAAGATTGATGGTAGAACTAATAGAGTGCGTGGTGTACTTTTGTACTGCTGCCTGCAATTCTATTCTTCTCATCCAATCAATTTCTGGAGCAGTAGCTCCTGCATAAGGGCTTTCTGATTCGTTATCATTACCAGAAATTTCCATCCATGTTTTAAGTTTTTTATGGTAAACCGTAAACTCTTGCCATTTGTCACCCATCTCATCGGTGTAATCTACTTTGGCAGATTTATCTTCTGGGTTTATTTTTCTTCTACGTTTGTAGGAAGTCATGAATACGGGTTCAATGCCGCTAGAAGTTTGTGCAAGCATACTTAATGATCCAGTAGGTGCAACGGTAGAGATAGAAATGTTTCTTCTTCCTATTTCCATCATTCTTTTATAAACTAACGGCAATTCTTTCTCCATCATTTGAATAAACTCAGAAGTTTTTTCAATTTCTTTATCAAATCCAGTGAAACTACCACGTTCAAGAGCCATATCGATAGAGCTATCAAATTCGGCACGGGTTTTTTCTTTCATAATTCTCTCCACTTCAGCGATAGCTTCTTTAGAGTCATACGCCATTCCTAGCGCAGCTACGGTATCTCCAAGAGCGGTAAATCCAAGTCCTGTTCTACGTCCGTTTTTTCCAGTACGAGCTAGTAATTCCCACACGCCTCTTTCTTCTTGTTTCACTTCTGCAGGTTCATCATCCTCATCAATTTTGGCAAGAATTCTGTCTATAGCTTCCAGTTCAAGATCTACTAGATCATCCATCAATCTTTGTGATTCGTAGGTCATTTCATAAAGCTTTCCATAGTCGAAAGTTGCTTTATCTGTAAAAGGATCTTTCACAAAGCTGTAAAGATTCAAGGCTATCAATCGACAACTGTCACCGCCTTGCATCGCAATTTCTGAGCAAGGGTTGGTGCTGGTGTTTTTGTAGCCAGGATATATGGATGATGTGGAGTAGAGGTGTTGTCTATCCCAAAATATTAATCCAGGTTCAGCGGTATTGTGTGCACAGGAAATAATGGTGTCCCACAAATCTCTTGCTTTAATAGTTTTTTCATGTTTGGGCTCATCAGAATCGATAGGCCATTTATGGGTATAGTCAGTATCCGCTTCCACGGCTTTCATAAACTCATCAGAAAGTCGCACGGAGATATTCGCTCCAGTTACTTTAGTAAGGTCTTGCTTAATGGTAACAAAGTCTTCAATATCTGGATGTGCAACATCCATCGTTAACATCAATGCACCCCTACGTCCGTTTTGTGCAACTTCTCTAGTAGTGTTAGAAAATCGTTCCATAAAAGAAGCTGCTCCTGTAGTGGAACCAGCAGCATTGGAAACTCTAGCACCAGCGGGGCGCAATCCACTAAGATCAATTCCTACACCACAACGTCTTTTAAATAGTTGGGCTAGCTGTTGGTCCGTTTTAAATATACCACCATACGAGTCATGAATTTCAGGCATGACCACACAGTTAGATAGAGAAGCCAGTCGATACGAATTCCCTAGGCTGGACATTACCGACCCTTGGGGTATCACATATTTAAACTGACTAAACATATTATAGATGCTTTTTTCAGATAGGAACATTCTATTCTGCCCGTATTCGGATAATTTTATAGCGCTTCCATTTAGGTTTGCTTGCTCGTAATATTTTTTTTCTATTCGAGCGAATTCTGTTGCCATACGTTTGTGCATGTCATCAGGGGTGAGTTCTAGAAATGCCCCAGTTGTATTTTTTAACGCATATTTATTCATCCAAGTAGTGGCTGCCAATTCGTCTCCTTTAAAATAAGCAAGACATCGAGTCAACACATCTTCGTATGAATATTGTACAGTACTGTCGGTCGGAGTGATAGTTTCTGTGATTTTAGTTTTCATTTTTCTTGTAGTTATTACATCTTATTATGCCTAATAAAATGGTTTCATAATTTATTGTCACGAAGTAGGAAGCTATATATTCTTATTAGATCCTTGATTCTAATTCTATAGATATATACTGAAAATTGCATTAGACATCTGAAGTGAATTGTCAACTTGGTTAATCAATCCTTTACTTCCTAATAAACAGTGCAATTAGCATTCTTTGTTTTCGTTTACAATTTTAAACTTTTTTATCGAAGAAATATTACTACATCAAAATAATTATTCACTTTTATTATTGTAAAAAAACTTTGTGACCTGAATTCCTTGTTCCGTCTGAGATAAGCAGTGATAATTTGCGTTAAAAATCCATGGTTCTCCTATTCATAATAAAATTAATTAACAATCATTGTTAGCAAAAAAATAATTGAAACTGAAGTGGTATTTGAAATATATATTAAGGCAGGAATAAAAAACTTATTCGATAATTCTATCCACGGTAATAATTCCTTCGATGCTTTTGAGGCTATCAATCAATTCTTGTAAGTGAATGGTGCTTTGTACAAATAGTTTTATCACTCCCTCGAATATTCCTTCCTTACTTTCAAAACTTATGGACTTCATGTTGATAGCATGCACGTGGGCTAGGGCAGAAGTGATGCTGTGTACGAGCCCGAGATCATCAATACCAGTAAAGGTGATGGTGGCTAAGAATTCTGTTTCCTCTTCATCGGACCAGGACGCCTTAATCATGCGGTACCCATAATGCGACATCAGTTGTGGTGCATTCGGGCAATTGGTACGATGAATTTTTATTCCTTCATTAATCGTTAGAAAACCGAATACTTGATCACCAGAAATGGGGTTACAACATTTCGCAAGGGTGTATTTTAGATTGGCACCTTTATCATCTAGTATGATGCCTTCAATTTTTTCTTTTTTGCTAAAGGACTTTTTCTTTTTTTGTTTTGATGGAGGCGGGGTAGTTTTTTCAAATAGGATGGTTTGATTATCGACCGTATATCCTTTTAATTTTTTAAGATCTATTTTCCCAGTGGCTATTTGATAATAAAGTTCTGTTGCAGAATCAATATTATAATGCTTCTCTAGAGCAGTAATATTTCTACTTTCGAATTCAACTTTTAAGTTCTTGAATTTCCGATGAAGCATTTCTCTTCCATCAACAGCGACTTTTCTTTTGTCTTCTTTTAACGAAGATTTTATTTTCGCTATGGCTTTTCCTGTTTTCACAAAGCTGAGCCAGTTCTTTTTGGGAGATTGGTTTTTACTGGTGATTATTTCTATTTGGTCACCACTTTTTAATTCATGACTAATGGACACCAGTTTATTGTCCACTTTAGCTCCGGTACATTTTGCTCCTACATCAGAATGTATTTCAAAAGCAAAATCTAGAGCGGTGGCTTGAGCGGGTAATTTTATTAAATCTCCCTTAGGAGTAAACACAAATATCTCTTCAGAAAATAAATTTGATTTAAAGTCATCAATGAAGTTTATGGCATCTGGATCGGGATTTTCAAGCATATCCCGTACTTGAGCAATCCATTGATCAAGTCCTGACTCTTCATTTTTATTAGACTTATATTTCCAATGTGCGGCATATCCTTTTTCGGAAATGTCATCCATCCTCACCGTACGTATTTGCACTTCAATCCACTTACCTTCGGGCCCCATTACCGTAGTGTGTAATGATTCATAGCCATTGGCTTTAGGATTTGATATCCAATCTCTCAAACGTTTGGTGTTGGGTTTCCAAAAATCGGTAACTATGGAGTACGTATGCCAGCAATCTGCTTTCTCCCTGTCAATCTCTGTTCCCAATATTATGCGTATGGCAAACAGGTCATACACCTCCTCGAAGGTAATGTTTTGTTTCAGCATCTTATTCCATATTGAATATATGGATTTGGTTCTAGCTTTAACTTTAAATTTTAGCTTATTCCTTTTTAATTCTTTTATTATGGGTTTGGTAAAAGTATTAATCAGCTTACTCCTTTTTGCTTCGGTATCCTTTAATTTTTGCTCTATGGATTTGTATGCATCAGCCTCGAGATATTTCAAGGCAAGATCTTCCATTTCATTTTTTATAATATTCAACCCTAGTCGATAGGCTAGGGGAGCATACATATATAATGTCTCAGAGGCTATCTGCAATTGTTTATCGGGGCGCATCGCTTGCAACGTACGCATGTTGTGGAGCCTATCGGCAAGCTTTACCAATATCACCCTTACATCATCACTTAGGGTGAGGAGCATTTTTCTGAAATTCTCCGCTTGCCTTGATTCTGTTTGCAGGTTGGTAGTAGATATCTTGGTCAATCCGTCAATAAGGTATCTTTCCTTTTCACCAAAAAGATTCTCTATATCATCCAACGTAATATAAGTGTCCTCAACCGTATCATGCAGAAGTGCTACCACGGCAGACACCGCACCCAAAGACATCTCTTCTACCACAATTTGAGCTACAGCCAACGGGTGAAAAATATATGGCTCCCCAGTTTTTCTTCGATCTTCTTTATGGGCATCAGCAGCAACCGTAAAAGCACTTTTTAATGTCTTCTTTTCTTCCTTAGTTAGATCGCGTTGAAACGAGCGCAACAAATTTCTGTAACGTTTGTTGATCTCTTTGTTTTCTTCTTCAGGAGATAGGTTATATTTTGCTGAGGCATCTTTATTCATGTCATATCGAAGGTAGCAATTTTGCGCTTACATCACCAAATCCAACTTTCACACCATCTTTCTCTGCCCAACCCTTCATAATTACTACATCATTGTCATTAATAAACTTACGCTCTGATCCATCTGGCATTGGTATTGGTTTGGTTCCTTGCCATGCTATCTCAAGCATAGATCCGTACGATCCAGCAGTTTTACCACTGATCGTACCAGACGCCATAAGATCACCACATCTCACGTTGCAACCATTAACGGTATGATGAGCCAATTGCTGATTCATGTTCCAGTACATATATTTAAAGTTGGATTTTGAAACGCAGTGAGGTTCTTGTTCTGGAGCTTGGATATACACCTCAAGATTTATATCTATATTCTTGTTACCCGCATATTCTAAATAGGGGAGTACTTTAGGGTCTTGTACTGGGCCAGCAACTCTAAATGGTTCTAGGGCATCCAGCGTAACGATCCATGCGGACATGTGCGAGGCAAAGTTTTTTCCTAGAAATGGTCCTAATGGAATGTACTCCCATTTCTGTATGTCTCGCGCAGACCAATCATTGAATAAGCACATGCCAAATATAAAATCATCGGCCTCATTGGTATCAATTCTTTTGCCTAGCGTTTTACCTTCATAAGTGATGAATCCCATTTCCAATTCGAAGTCCATCAATCGGCAAGGACCGTAAGAAGGCTTGTCTGCATCCGCAGCTTTTGATTGTCCCATAGGACGATGAAAATCGGTGCCTGAAATAACAATGGAAGAAGCCCTACCATGGTATCCAACAGGAATGTGCTTCCAGTTTTCGAGTAATGCATTTTCTGGATCTCTAAACATCTTACCTAAGTTGGTCGCATGTTCTATACTAGAGTAGAAATCGGTATAGTCACCAATGGTAACAGGCAAGTGCATGGTCGCATCCGATTGTTTATACAATACTTTAGCAATGGCATCCGCATTATTCTTCAAACTATTATTGTCTGATCTGAACAACTCAGAGATGTGGTTTCTTAGTGCCCGTGTTTTTTCTTTACCGAACATCATCAGTTCATTCAGGGTGTTAGCAGTGTATACAGAAGGGTCAATGCCTAACCCATCCAGCATGCCAAGATTACTTAGCGCAGAGAGGTCTATTATCTCATCACCAAGAGCGACACCTACACGAGCTTTATTATCCCCAATGCTAAATATGCCAAAAGGTAAATTTTGAATTGGAAAATGAGAATTTTCAGGTACATTTGTCCAAGAATTATGTTTGGGGTCATTCGCTTCTATCATGCTATTTTGATTTTATAATTTAGACCTCAAAAATAATTGATTGTATTAACATATCAGCTAACATTTACATCTATTTTGCATAGAAAATCAAAAAATATCATTTACCTCCTAACTTTCGTGTTTTTAGGGTGGCATTTTTTTGCAACTATGGTGTTTTGCTTGCCGGATAAATATTTTCCAAACCAGGTGAATTATTGGACAAGAAAGTATATCAATCCAGCATTCAATCAGGGCTGGATGATGTTTGCCCCCAATCCACCTGAGCGAGAAAAGTGGATGGAATACCGTTGGGCTACGGATGGAACCTGGAGTCCTTGGCATAGAGCCGATACTATAGTGTTGCATGAATTTCATACCTACCGGCTCTCTTATCACAACCGTCTTGAATTGATGATTCAAAATTCAGCAGCTCATTTGTGGGGCGAAGCATGGAAAGCAGGGCAGATGGCAGACCAATATTATAGCCTCTTTGAAGGCGATTCTATCGCATATTTGAAGAAATCTCCCGGATATGTTTCCAGTATCCACTTGGCTACTAAGCTAGCTGAAGAGTACAATAAAGTAGATGTGAATTCCATAGACTCGATGGATATTCAATTAATACTTAAAGATCCTTTTGTATTGGATCAGAAATCGAATATCGACACGATGATTTATGAATTCCCAACCCGAATAATGGAATGATAAAAAATTGGTATTCACAAGCCATTAATTATCTCACTCGAGAGATACATCAACCGAAATCAATTCGTTGGTTTCGTGTGGCATTATATGTGATTCTTCTTTATCAGACCCTAGTACTGTATTTGCCCATGATGGACTTTGTGTGGGGTGCCGATTCATTTATGTTTGCCAATTCCGACTGGCATCAAAAATCATGGTCTAATCGATTCTACATGATGCTGTTTAACGAAAGATGGTCATCGCTTCATTATTATCTCATTGCTATCCAGATAGTCGGACTGGCACTGGGGTTGATGAGAAAACACGTTCGAATAGCAGGGGTGATGGTCTATGTTTCTACCGTGCTTTTATTCAATAGAGCTTTCTTGACGACTACAGGTGGCAATTATCTGATTCATATTTATTTATTCTATATGCTGTTCGTCAATGAAGATGGTGAGCGTTCGGGAGTCAATGCTTTTTTGACTAATATATTTGTGTGGGCATGTCGGATACAGTTGGTAATAGTATATTTATTTTCGGGGCTTTATAAACTAAAAGGGG
Organism: Lepetodrilus galriftensis; assembly: GCA_032361785.1. NCBI lineage: Eukaryota > Metazoa > Mollusca > Gastropoda > Lepetellida > Lepetodrilidae > Lepetodrilus > Lepetodrilus galriftensis. The sequence continues at coordinate 36,586 of JAUTBZ010174987.1, read as the reverse complement.
ATGTGTGGTTGTCCGGTGAATCGCTTCATTATTTATTGAATATGCAAGAATTTAGTTTGCCCTTTATTGTTGGTAATGTCGAATCCATCACGCCTTTACTAACACTCGGGACGTATTTAGCATTGGCATATCAATTGGTATTCCCTTATTTCGTATGGATAAAGAGGATAAAAATCCCCTATTTGATGATCGGTATTGGATTTCATGTACTTACCATATTCCTTATGGGAGTGCCCATTTTTGGGATGATAATGATTGTTTCGTACTTGTTGTTTCTGAATGATAATGAGTTGAATAGATTGTTCTTGAAAAGGAAAAGCAAGCAGCTTACGACTAAGTAATTGAATCAATCCATCGATTTCTATTTATCGGGACATTCCGAGGGTAACAAGCTGAAAGTCTAATGGTTAATTCAAGCCATTCGTTCTTCTGATCTTAATTTTTCTTAGCTAGCAATTCTGACGCACGTAAATACTCAGTTGCTCAGTGGGTTACGCCTTGTAACTAAACCTTTTATTATCCGTATAACAAGTAATACTCATTAGAAAGCACCTCTTTATGAAATACCTAATATTACTATTATCCATCTTAGTTCAAACAGTATCCTTTGCCCAATGTCCCACATCTCCAGGGAATGGTTGTGATGGTAGTGGTACGTCCTTAGAGTTGTACTGGGTAGGAACTACCGCTATCAATAGTGGCAACTGGAATGAGCCTTGTTCATGGAGAGTAGGGAGCACAGCTGGTGTGGAGCCCTGTCAAGCACCTCGATCGATAGATAATGTATATTTCACTAATGCTAGTTTCTCTGGTGGACAGCCAGTAATTACTATAAATGCTTTGGCAAAATGTAATGATTTCATCGTTTCTCCTACGGTAAATGCATTGGTGTTTACCCCAAAGTTCAATATTGTAAATCCAGCCAACATCGAAGTATATGGGGATTTCTCTTTACAGAATAATATAAATTGGGATATTGTTGGTGGAAATGCTACAGGACCAGAATTGTTATTTAAATCAGGTGTTGCTGGAAATAAGATTTCCACTTCGGGACATACGATGGGAGCGGTTCAATTTGATGGTGTAGGAGGTGAATGGGCTTTGCAAGATGAATTTAACGCTGGTAGTTTGAACTTTGTATTTGGGTATCTAAATACTTCTGATGGTACTACGGATCATGATATGAACTTGCTTACTTTTGACTCCGACACCCGATCTGGAGGAACAGCAGCAAACAGACGAATTGACCTTAACTCATCAGTAATAACTTTGACAGGTTGGGCTTCTCTAGATAGATATCCATATAATACTACCAATGCGCCATATACGGTTTGGGAATGTCGGGGAACATCATCTACTCACCTGAATTTTAATGCTGCTACTTCAAAAATAATCTTTACCACCAACTCCCCATTTCTAAGACTTGGAGGGTTGACGTACAACGTGATAAACCATACTGGCACGGGTAGGTTCTATGATCACTTTGGACCTGAACCTTGTAACATTGATACCATGGAAACCAATGGTTATCTGTATTTCCATCATACGCATAGTTTCAATGTACTTAAGATAAATAGTGTAGCGAAGACGCATAATTTTTTCAGAAATCAAAAGATCAATACAGATCTGATTGTTAGTGGAAATATATGTAATCCTACGGTATTCAAAAGTGAATATAACCGGGTGCTTACTATGCCTGCATCGGTATCCGCAGATCCTATGAATGGCTTTGAGATTAATAATCTACGTTGTGTGGATGGAACATTTGGGCATGTGGTCAATGGTTACAGTCAAGGAAACACCGTTGGGTGGACCATTACACCACCCGTAGCACGGGATCTTTATTGGGTTGGTGGATCCAATGGAAATTGGAATAACCCAATAAACTGGAGTACCTCAAATACTGGTGTGCCTTTATTGCTTGCTAGTGACTGTCCACCAATTCAGACAGACAATGTATTTTTCATCTCACCATTGGCCGATGGCGATATCATATTTATTGATCAGGCATCGTATTGTCATGACCAGACTTGGGATATTAATGTGCCAGCGACATTTAGCGGTAGTAATGTTATGAATGTATATGGTAATTTGCAGCTTGATAGTGATATTAATTTTGCCACGACATCCTCATTTCAGTTTTGGGGCAATAATAATCAAACCGTATTTAGTGCAGGAAAATCATTTATAAGGACAGTATATTTTTGGGATGGTTCGAACTACACTTTATTGGATGATTTAGATTGTAGAGGGCTATACTTACAACGACAACAGAAATTCTCCTCTGGTGGGCATGATATTAATGGTACGATCATATATTTTAGAGCTGGAGCGACTGATTTTTCGGGTTCTACCATCACCATGAGTTACTATCGTCCTTGGTACGTAAGAGGCGCTCAAGGAGTGATGACCTACGACAATAACTCCCATGTGATTGCGACCAATACTTCTGCTATTACTGAAATATCAGGATGGGGTAATTATCCACATTTACCAAAGTTCACCTTGCAATCCCCCAATACTACGCTTCGCTTTAGAGATCATTTTAAAAATAGGGCGGTAAGATTCGATGGAGACGTGACCCTTAATGGATCGGCCATTTTCAGAGCTAACAGCGGTGCAGGTACTGCCAATGGGTCACTAAAATCTTTGTCTATTACTGGAGATTTGATACTTAATCCTGGTAAAACATACTCCTTTAATGTCACCAATCCAATTACCGTGACAGGTGATTTAATTGCTCAAGGAACATGTAATGAATACATTAGTATAAGTGGTGTCAATGGTCCAACATTTGGAATGAATGTAGCGGGGACTGCTACACTTGACTTTTGTAATATTTCCGATTTTATATCGGTCAACCCACATAATGCTACTAATAGTTTTGACGCTGGAAGTAATAGCAATATTACTTTTACACCAACCCCTTCTTTAACATACTATTGGAGAGCGAAAGCAGGAACATGTCCTGCTTGTGTTTATAATGGTGATTGGGCTTCTACTACTGGTTATTGGACAACCAATAGTGCTAGTGTGATGGGTATGCCAGGGTGTATTCCTGGACCAAATGATAATGTGGTATTTGATAATAAGAGTTTCTTGGGTGCCACCACAGCATCGGTGAGTATAACCTCATCGGTTAGTTGCCATAATCTGGATGTAATAGGTAGTAACATTCGATTTGCAGGAAATGGCAACTTAAAAGTAACTGGTAGCTTAACATCGGACGGAACGCTTAAGCCCTCACCATTTTCAGGTAAAATAGAGTTTATTTCTAGTAATCCCGTTGGAGAGAGTATAGATTTCGGGGGAATAGTCTTACTGTGTGATGTGTTATTTGCAAATCCCGCGGGAAGTTGGTCACTATTAAATAGTCTTTCTACCACTAAAAAGCTAACCCTACAGTCAGGAAGTTTATTCACCAATGGTGAAAATATGTCTGCCAATTCCTTTGACAGTAACGGAAGTTCTCCTAGAACACTAAATCTTGGGAACTCTACATTTAATATTGTTGGGTCTGGGAATTTTGTTGCGCCTAATTCTCCGGCAAACAGATATACATGGAATACAAAAACAACTACCAACTTTAATTTTATTGCGGGTACTTCAACGATAAACTTTACTAGCTCCGATGAGCCTACCATTCGATCCTGGTCTTTGGCGATGAATAAAGTTAATTTTACGGCTACGGGTAGTATTGTAAGTAGTTCTCCGGTACTTGAAATTTATGCCTGGAGCACCAAGTATATGAAATTTAGTGGTAGTGGCAGAATATATGGCGATAATATATATGACACATTACATTTTTCACCTGGAAAAATTTATGTACTGCAAAGTGGAAAGACACAGACTTTTAGAGCACCAAATGGGGTGCTTTTAGCCACGGGGACAGCGGGTAATGGTATAACCGTTCAAGCCACTGTATCTGGCTCGCCATCGGTATTCCGAAAATTTAATACTGGTGGATTGATGTCTTCATTTTGTCTAGATTATATATCGGTTCAAGATAACAACGCCATATCAGATGACCCTTCGTTTAAGTTTTTTGCGGGGATTAATAGTAATAATATATCTGGTACTGGGTTGTGGGATTTTTCCAGCCCTTTGTTTGTAACCCCATCCATTGACTCTGGTGGTAACCAATCCGTTTGTAAGGGGGCGGCAACTAATCTTAGCTGGAATATTACGGGATCAGGGCCATATAAACTAACCTATACTACCAATGGGATTAATCCCGTGACGACACTGATTCCCGATGGCTCTAGCACATTCTCACAATCGGTATCACCAATGGTGGATACAGAGTATAAAATTGTGTCCTTTGCAGGTAGAAATTGCAATTTATTCACCGATGGCGTTATCGCTGATTACACTCAATTTATGTTTGTACCGTCACCAGCGCCACTAGCAATAAATAATGATCAAGCGACCTGTAATCTTTCCAATGGCAATAAATTTGTCGAATTTCAAGAATCGGTAAATGGTACGGAACGACCTTTGGTGGCTGTTCTGGATAAGACAGTAGGAATAGGATTAGGATCCATTACGGCTACGATTAAAACCAATCCATGGGTAGAAAGTTTAAATGGTATTCCCTATTTACAAAGAAGGTATGGAATTACTCCAACAAACAATGAGGGTGCTATTATTCGATTGTATTTTACACAAGGTGAATTGGATGCCCTTTCAACAGCTTGGGGAGCGCCACTGACATTGGCAGATCTAGGGGTTACCAAATATGATAATAATACCATGTCATTTGGGTCGCCATACGAATTGGTAATCCCAACCAGCACCGGGAGTATACCTGCTGGCATTACGACTTCACCTAATGTTTTATATCTAGAAATAGACGTTACATCATTTTCACATTTTGTGATTCATCCAATTATTCAAGGGCCGTTGCCTATAGAGTTATTGCATTTTAGTGCTACTTTAAGGGGAGATGAAGTGGCGCTAGATTGGCGTACTGCGACTGAAATAGATAATGATTTTTTCACGATTGAAAGATCCATTGATGGCAAAGTATGGGAGGAAGTATATAGCACTACTGGTGCAGGGAACTCTACGGAGGAGATTGATTATGTGGCCGTAGATAGGTTTCCATTGTACGGAGATTCATACTACCGACTGAAACAAACGGATTTTGACGGACAATACTCTTACTCTCAAACGGAATCCGTAAGGTATGTTGTAGAAGATATTATGACGGTGATGTTATATCCAAACCCTGCAAAGGATAATATTTTTATAGAAGGTTCAAGAAATGACCTTCAGGTATTACAAGTCTTTAACATGCAAGGGCAAGATGTAACTGGCTTGGTACAGTTCGACTATGTAGCAGGTGAGAAAATCAATATGGATATATCAAGATTGGCCATTGGGCTTTATAGTGTAAGAACATTGACCCAAGCAGCTACTTTTGTTAAGGGATAATCGTATACGAACTTGTATTTGCCTCACAGATTCTAAATCCAGGGGTAACAATTGATCGCTAATAACAATAATATTTTAGACTAGAAGTTAACTTAAGGATAGACATATTTAACCAAAGAATATCCTTGTATTAAAATGAAGTTAAAGAGATTGTTATTACCCTTAAAATGGATGTTGTTTGTGATTCTATTGGTAGCACTATTTTTCTTAGGTGCAAATTACTATATTCATAAAACTACATCCGACAACATATACTCTAGCATCGATCAGTTGCCCTATAATGATGTGGCGTTGGTCTTGGGTTCCAGTTATAAAACCAAGAGGGGTTTCATTAATCCGTATTTCAAGAATAGAATGGATGCTGCGATAGAATTATATCGCAACCATAAAGTTAAACATATATTGGTAAGCGGGGACAATCACAGTAAAGAATATGATGAAAGTACTGACATGAGAGACTATCTTATTCAGCGTGGCGTGCAGGAAAAGGATATTACCTTAGATTTTGCTGGATTCAGAACGCTCGACTCAGTAGTTCGGTGTAAAGAGATATTTGGGGTGACCCAAGTGACCATTATTTCGCAAGCCTTTCATACGCCCCGTGCTGTATTTCTTGCAGAGCAAAATGGCATTCAATGTGTCGCATACAATGCCACTAAGGTTAATAACGAAAGAAAGGTGTCGTTGCGAGAAAAATTTGCTCGGGTGAAAGCAGTCCTGGATGTTTTCTTTAATAAGGCGCCAAGATTTTTAGGGCAAAGAGAGCCTATTCGATTGTAAATCATTTCACAATATTCCGGTCGTCCGTAGGCAGGATTTCCGAAATAACCTTGATTGTTTTTCTGCATTTCTATATAGAGCACTTTTTAGTTATCCACAAAATCTGCAATTCATTTATATTAGTCTATTGATATTCAAGTAAAAAAACTTAGCGCTGGTATTAATAAATTCTATTGGAGAAAGACTGGAATTGATAGTAAAACAATTATTTTCGTGGAAAACAACAAATAACTTTAACTGTATTTTATTATGAAAAAATATCTACTACTAATATTACTATTTATCACTACTTCCGCTTGGTCGCAAGTAACCACATCCTCCTTGAGTGGAAAAGTTCTGGATTCTTCGGGACCACTTTACGGAGCGACTGTATTGGCAACACATACACCAAGTGGAACGGTGTATGGTGGGGCTGTCACCAACAGTGGTTACTATAACATTGTCAATATGCGTATTGGAGGGCCATATAAGATTGCTGTATCCTTCGTAGGATATGCTACCGCTGTAAAGGAGGGGGTTTTCTTAGAGCTAGGACATAAGAAGTATCTTGACTTTTCACTATCTAAAGAAGGGGTGACCATGGATGAGATTGTTATTACTGCCGAAAAAAATCCGATCATCAGTGGTGATAGAACAGGGCCAATAACGACTATTGATTCAAGACAGATCAACAACTTACCAACCATTAATAGGTCGGCATCTGATTACACCAGAATGAACCCTATGTCTGCCGAAGGTGGATCCTTTGCTGGGCGAAACGATCAGTTTAATAATTACTCTTTGGATGGCATGATATTTAACAATCCGTTTGGACTAGATGCCGCTACACCAGGGGGACAATCTAATGCACAACCTGTATCCTTGGATGCTATTGAGCAAATAAGTGTGGCGATAGCGCCTTATGATGTTACGCAATCTGGATTTACTGGAGCGTCCATCAACTCTGTATCCAAGTCGGGAACCAATACCATCAAAGGTACAGCTTATGGGTTTTTCAGAAATGCGAGTTTGACAGGTGGTAAAGTTAATGGGGAGGAATTGTTTAAAGGCAATCCATTGCAATCTCAAATAGGGGTGAGTATCGGTGGTCCGATTGTGAAGAATAAAGTATTCTTCTTTGCAAATTTTGAAAAAGAAGATCGTTCAGATCTTGGTTCATTATGGTCCCCATCAGGTGGTAGTACCGATACCGGTGAGAATATCTCTCGTGTGACTGCGGCTGACATGAATATGGTTTCAGATCTATTGAGAAATAGATATGGATATGAAACAGGAGCTATCGAAGGATATACTCATGAACAGGACAACATCAAAGGTTTGTTCAAATTAGATTTTAACCTTGGAAACAATCATCAATTGTCTGCTACATATAATTTCTTAAGTGCTTATAACGATAATCCAGCTCACCCTTCTGCTATAGGGAGAAGAGGGCCAGATTTTACTACCCTTCAATTTGAGAATAGCGGATATAGAATCAATAATGATATACAACAAGCACGTATAGAGTTGAAGTCACGATTTAGCGATAAGATATCGAATAAATTCACGATGGGGTATACCCAATTCAGAGACAGTAGAGATCCTAAGTCTTCTCCTTTTCCTGTAGTGAATATCTCTAAGGATGGACAACGATACATAGTCGCTGGACATGAGCCTTTTTCAGTACATAATGTATTGGATCAGGATGTGTATCAGATTAAAAATGATGTCAGTATTTTTGCTGGTAAACACAGCATTACTTTAGGAGCCGCCATAGAGAAATTTGAATTTAATAATTCATTTAACTTAACATCTTATGGATTTGGAGTGTTTTCAATTCCAGGTATCGATATTGCCGACTTTGAAGGCTTTATCAATAGTGGTGGTCTTGATGAAGACGTTTATTTAGCAGATAGTGTGTTTACTGCAAACAATGCTAATGACGGTTGGGCTTTAGCTGAAACGAATCTTGGGCAATTCTCAGTATATGTACAAGATGACATCGCCTTATCCAGAAAATTCAAGCTCTCATTAGGAGTAAGGGTTGATATGCCGCAGTATTATGATACCTCAAAGAAGATACAAGAAAGCATTGATCGCAATTGCTGTTACGATCCAAGCATCGAGTACGCTGATGAGGAAGGTAACCCAGTGAAGTTTGACCATACGGTACTTCCTTCTACGGATCCTTTGATAAACCCTAGAATAGGTTTCAACTATGATATTAATGGAGATAGAACAGCACAGCTAAGAGGTGGGACGGGATTGTTCTCCGGAAGGTTCCCTTTTGTATGGATAGGAAACCAAGTAGCCAATCCTAATTCTTTCTTTTATAATGTAACAGATCCAGAATTCAAATTCCCACAAATATGGCGAACTAGCCTTGGGTTTGACAAGAAGGTTAATTCTATATGGATCGCTACGGTTGATTTATTATACACTAAAGATCTTCAAGCTCAAGTAGTGAATAACTATGGATTGAAATTGCCTTCTGGAACTTTATTGGGACCTGGCGCAAGACCAATTTATTTAAATGATGACCGAATTCAGAATTTTGGTGGTCCAACGAATGCTTATGTATTCACCAATGTAGATGGAGGACAATCGGTAAATTTAACTTTTGCACTACAACGAAGTTGGAAAAACGACTTTTTCATTAAGCTGTCTTACAACTATCTAAATGCTACAGATGTTATGTCTATTGATGCAGAGATATCTTCAGATGCCTATGATCGTAATCCTGCGAATATTGAACATACTAACAAACCATTGCTTTCACCATCCTTATATGGTAATAAGCATAGAGTAGTAGGAGTCGCGTCACATATATTCCCTTGGAAAAACGATGCTTATTCGACTACCGTAAGTATTTTCATGGAATACGCGGAAGGTAACCGATACAGCTATACTTATTCAGGAGATATTAATAACGATGGTTCGACACTGAATGATTTGATCTATGTGCCTACCGTATCAGAATTGGATGACATGACTTTTTCTGGTGCTACCGTGCAAGAACAAAATTCACAAAGAGACGCTTTCAATCAATACATTCTTCAAGATGATTATTTGTTAGAACATAGAGGTAATTTTACAGAAAAATACGGAGCTCTTTCACCATGGTTTAATACATGGGACATGAGAATTCTTCAAGATATTGGACTGTGGGGAGAGAACAAGGAAAAGAAGCTTCAAATAAGTTTGGATATACTTAACCTAGGTAATTTGATAAGCTCCAAATGGGGGGTAAGACAATATGCTACTACCACTTCTTTAACCCAACCAATTTCGGTTGCTGTTACGGATGGTGACCCAGTTTATACCTTTGACGAAGATCTTAAGACTACTTTCTTTAATGACTTTAGCTTAAACAGTAGATGGAGAATGCAAATCGGTGCTAGGATAGTATTTTAACAATCGATTTCCTATAAAAAAATAAAGCGTTTCACTCTATAGGTGTGAAACGCTTTTTTTATATCCTGAAATCAGGACAGCAAATGGGGGTTGTTTTTTGACTTTATACGTTGTTTGTTTTAGGCTTGTTTTACGATAATGACGTAACGTAAAATCGTACTTGTTATGTTCGCACCACACAAACCTAGTAGGTTTCCAAAACCTACTAGGTTTTCATGCCTATTAGCTATAATGTCATCCTTTCTTAGTTTCTCATCTTGCTCAACAGCGTACCCACTAAACCAACCTCCAAGCGTCATTCAGATCAAAGTGAAATGAAGCAAAGCGAAATGCAACGAAGTGAGGAATCTGTATCAAATCAAGGGATGATGATGGTCGAAGGCACTCTCTTACTCCATACTCAACTCAATTCTATCACCCCTTCAACGTTTCTCATCTTACTCAACAGCGTACTCACTAAACCAACCTCCAAGCGTCATTCAGATCGAAGTGAAATGAAGCAAAGCGGAATGCAGCGCAGTGAAGAATCTGTATCAAATCAAGGGATGATGATGGTCGAAGGTACTCTCCTTCTTAAAACTCAATTCGGATCTCTCCTTCCCGCACCCTTTAATTCCCTAAAGGGAGCCTACGCGCTATCAACATTAGTCATTGATTTAGACATTTCCCTTTTATTGTCAAACGTTCAATGTGGTTGCGTGTGATAGTCCCCTTTAGGGGAGTGTGATGGCTCGCGAAGGGGCGAGGGGTGAGCGAGGGCTTGAAGGGTTTCGTGTTTTTTTTGCGGGTTATTGAATAATGTCACCCCCTTCAGGGTTTGCTATTTGTTTTATGGCTATTCTTTTTTATTATTACCAAGTGTAAATACTCTAGAGACATTGAAGCCAAAGTGGATGTCACCATCTGCCCAGTTGTCCGTAGTTTCAGTCACCACCCCTTTGTCTGTCATGGCAGTACTATTGGTGAAATGAAGCTGAAAAACATGTCCGCCAGTTTCAATATCCACTCCTATGGAAATAGAGTTCCGGTACTGTTCTGCCAGTTGATCTGGCGCGACATATATGTATTCTGCATTCAGAGAAAAACGCTGATTCAATTTTATTCTGCTGGCGATACCTATGGCATAAACGTCATTCTTTTCTTTACTCGATTTGACAATGTTCCTATGTACAAAAGTAGGGGATAACTGTAACGAAAAAGCATCGGAGAACTTTCTGCCTATTATGATTTGATGGGCATACGCCATTCGAGAGGAGAAATAATTCACCCTATCTGGATTAGGAAAATCCATGGTTTTAAGTGCGAAACTAGTAAGTAGTAATGCTGTCACCGGCATATTGATGGTGCCCTTGGACTGTCTCAAAAATTTAAACTTGGCATATCCATCATACGTTTTTTCAAAACTACTGCGTCCCAATCCTATCATCAATCGATCTGTGACACCATAATCTCCACCAAGTCGGATGGTAGCTTGATCTAGGCCATACCATTCTTGAAACCCACCGGATACTACTCCCAGTCGATGAGAGATTTTAATATCCAAAACGCGCCTAGAAGTCAACTCCAAAGAGTGCAAATTGATTACTCTATTTGCCTTGAAACTTGCGATGGTATAGTCTGTGTACTCTTCATCACCAAGCAATGAGAGTAAATCCACTTCCTCATCTTGAGCGTATATCGTATTCGTAAGTAGTACTAAGGCAATCCATAACAGTTTCTTCATATTATTTCTCTAGTCTTTGGTAATCTACCGAGACGTCAATTTTTATTGTCTCGGATATCTTATTGGAAACTACGGATGGAATTTCTATTTCATAGTCTTGTAGTTTAACCTCAAAAGAGCTTGTGGCACTTACGTTACCTTCTGCTACTACAAATGTGGAAGTAGTGGTGATGTCTTTGGTGATACCATGTATCGTAAGTTTGCCCGATATATTTGCTGTGTAATTCCCGTCAGAATTCAGTTTTAAGTCTGAAAAGTTATCTATAGACCCTTTGAAAGATGCCTTAGGAAAGCTTGAGCTCTCCATATAATTTTCGTTAAAGTGCTCCTCCATCAGTGCTTTTTCAAATTTAAATGCTTTTACCAATACCGCCCATTGCATTGCACCAGAACTCATATCTATTACCGATGTGGCTTTACTGTTTACCGCATCAATATTTTCTTTTGCTGCTTCTGAATGAAAAGTGATATTCCCTGATTTTGTAAAATACTTCTGTGCATCGGCTCCTAGTGAAGCGACCATCATTACTATTAATAAGCTGAAAATTTTCATGTTCTTTTATCTTTATTTATTAATTAATACGGACTTCACCAATATTACATCCGCCAAGTATCCAGTACATTGACCTTTAATGACCACGTTGTCACCAACCTTCAACTGGTTGTCTGCTTGCTCATCCCCAAACTCACAAACTACCGTTGACATGATGTTATCCGCATCCAATACAATGTTATTTGGTGGTTGTACTTCAATAACTGTGCCTTTTACTTCTATTACCTTATCGAGATACTTGCTGTTCGCAGCAGTCTCATCCGATTCAAAAGCCAACACCAAGTCTATGGCACTTACCGCTAGATCCGTTTTTTCCTTTTGTAAGTTTCTAGGTCCACGTGAATACTCGTAGTATCCGTAGGCCAAACCTACTATAACCAGTAATAATATGATGGAAATCCATTTTTTCATTATCAATAATTTTATCAATATCTAAGCTCGGTAAAAGTATTAATAAAACATATCACACCTATTTTATAATCACTGAATTGTCAAATACAAGGTATGAATAAGGAAATTCATCACAAAACAGTTTTAAGTCCTCCTTATCTGTCCATCCAAGATTTGAAGTTAGGAGTATTATTGGTGCTAATAACTATGTCATCATTAAATGCTGGATTAAGCTTGAGTTTGAGTCTTGATCTACTATGCCTTACAATGTCTTCAATAGCATCAATATGCACTACAAACTGTCGGTTTACCCGAAAAAACAAATGTGGATCCAAGGCATCATTCACCGTCTGAAGGCTTAAGTCAGAACTCACTCTTACGCCATCTTTAAGTATAAAGAACGCGAGTTTTCCCTCAGCATATACATAGGCAATACTGCTGGTACGTATGGAGTTTAGTTTATTGCCAAACCGAATCAAAAATCTTTGCTTGAAGGGGCTGTTGGAAAGGTTCATGCCACTAATCGAAGTAGAGTCGATAGATTTTACTTTGTTCACCGCTTCAATCAATAGGTCTTTCTTTATTGGTTTTAACAAATAGTCCACCGCGTTTTTTCTAAAAGCATCTATGGCATATTTGTCAAAGGCAGTAACAAAAATAACTTTAGAATGTACGTCCACGAGATCAAACAAGTCAAAACTATTGCCATCTTCTACCATGACATCAAGAAATAGGACGTCTGGATGGGGATTATTGATCAGGTAGTTTCCCAGTTCACTTACTTGACTAAATTCAGCAACAAGCTCGATCTGACCGCTAAATAGCTCCGTAAGCAACCGTTTCATCCTACGCATTGCTATCGGTTCATCTTCTAAAATTATCGCTTTCATAAAATCATATATTTTACATTTATATACTTTGACGATTTACCCATCTTCATGTATTCCGATATATTATTGAATCTAAAAAACAATCATATCAAGAGATAGTATCGGTGAACCTAAGTACCTCATGGGCACGTTAGATTCTGCAGGTAAATCTACCTATTAATTGGTGATTCATCACGAATAATGAAGCACCATCCGTGCAGCAGCATTAAAGTGTGGTTAAAAGTAGATAATACTATCATACCATGCCATACAAACTCCATTCAAATGAACTGCGCTAGACATATGGCACAGTGAGTCAGTGTTAAAGATGGTGCCAGTTGGTGTAATTCCATACTGAAAACGCAGATTAATGACCTCAAAGCTACCAATAGTTAAATACAATGAAAATCATTATTCCCGTATCATAGGAAGGGTAATAGTAATATAATTCTCATCTTCTATTCGCCCGATACCTTTACCAGAAATAAGCGTGAATCGTTTTTCCAGATTCTTCAATCCGATACCAAATGATGGTTCGGAGGTAGTCTTAAGATTTAAATTATTTTTCACCAATATCAAATCATCTTTTGACGAAATGGTGATATCTAAGGGCGAGGATTCACTAGTAATATTATGCTTTATTGCATTTTCTACAAGAATCTGTAAGCTCATGGGGGGAATTAATATCTTGGGCCATGTGGCTTGTATATCTATGGTTAACCCTTTGTCAAATCGTTCTTCCAGCAGATGTTTATAAGCTAGGAGAAGTTCTAGTTCTTTATCTATGGTAATTAATTCATCTTCGCCCGTCTCTAGCACCAATCGATAGAAGTCTGTCAAGTGCAATATGAATTCGATACTCCGATCGGTATCTTCCTCTATCAGTCCTATCATGGTATTAAAACTGTTAAATAGGAAGTGGGGATTCAGTTGTGATTTGAGATGGCTCAACTGGGCTTCGGTTTTTTGAAATTTGAGCAGTTCTTTTTCCTCTTTTTCGAGATGATTTTTACGCCTCCATAGATAGAGAAGCAATGCGATAATTAACAGGCTTAATAATCTAAACCACCATGTATTGTATATTGCTTGATGAATACTGAAAGTATAACTTGATTGCAATGCCTTATCATTGGCAAATGGAAGGTGGCTCGACCTCACTTTAAAAGTATATTCACCGGGGGGTAGGTGCGGGTAGGAGACTGCACGATCCTTGGTAGTACGCCATCCGCTGTCATAGTTTTCTAAAATATAAGAATATCCAATACTTTGTGGATTGCTTAAATAGATACCACTGAAGAAAAATGCGAAATCATTATCCGACTCTTTGAATTGATGAATAGTAGTATTGATAGATTCAAGGTTTACTTGAATATCATGGAGTGAAATGGCAGGTTGCATACGACCATTATCATGCCCTTTGGCAGCAAGGTATATGTAATTGTTATGCTCAAATAATGCCTCTGTATCATCCGCAAAATAATTATTTAAGAATGATTCCCCATGGCGCCATTGTAGTTCACTATTCAGTACGGAAAGATTATTTGTGATCGTATTATATACCCCAATCTCATTGATGCCTATCAGCATTAATGAATTACTTCCTAGACTGACCATGCTGGTATATTTACCCCAAGATTTATCCATTGGATGATCGATGGGTGTGACCAGCCCATCCGCTATTTGAAGTAAACCATTCTTATTGGATACCGCCCATATATTTCCATTATCCTCCTCGGTGAACGAGTATATCGAGTTGATCTTTTCACCACGGCTATCGAATTCATAATAATGTATATTATCATCGGCATATTGGATACAGCCATTCTTATCTGTTCCGAACCATATATCCCGTTCTTTGGTTACATAGATACATAGGATATAATGTTGATCCAGTTCTACAATCTTTTTTGCCGAC
Organism: Lepetodrilus galriftensis; assembly: GCA_032361785.1. Classification (NCBI taxonomy): domain Eukaryota; kingdom Metazoa; phylum Mollusca; class Gastropoda; order Lepetellida; family Lepetodrilidae; genus Lepetodrilus; species Lepetodrilus galriftensis. Next base: position 21,527 of record JAUTBZ010174987.1, on the reverse strand, counting down.
TGCCATTTGCCATTATTCAATGTGATAATGTGTGTACCGGAGAGCGTGGAGACTACTATAGAATCACGGGAGATGACTTGTAGTGCTAATATAGTTTGGCTTGTAAAGTCATCCACTCGTTCAAGCGCAATAGGAGCGTCCGCTTCAAGAGTGGTGATATATAAACCAGAGTCATACGTGCCTACCACCAGGTGATCCTTGCTCGCATCCATACAAGTGACATTATAATCGCCTTCCAATGGTAATAGTCTTTGTGTTTTTAGATCAAATACCATTAAGCCTGTTTCTGTACCTAGGTATAAATTATTCTTGACTTTTACTATCGCATGGATTTTTCCTGCCTGATCAAAATTCCATCGAGCAAACTTTAGTGGTGCATGATATAATCCATTCTTTGCCGCCACCCATATATTATTTTCATCATCCAGCATGGTAGAGAATATGGATCCTTGCTTATCCAGTATTAGGTTGAGATGACTACTGGAATCATCCACCACACTGTGATACAGTCCTTGTTTTAAAGAAACATATAGCAGATCGTTATGGAAGGTGATGTCATTAATCCTACTGCTCACATTGATGGTATGGGATGTGCTATGGTTTGTAATATGATTGTAACGATGAATGGTATTTTTAAATTCAGAGAACCAAATAACGGAATCTCCATCCTGAAAAATATTGGTTATAATCATGGAATCATAATTCGGATCTTTAATGAATTGTGGATCCGATGCCGCTGCGAGTAACAGCCCCCGATCCGTAGCCACGAGAATTTCACCATTTACTACTACTGCGTCATTGGTATAGTTTAAGTCTGGGTGATTACCTAGTTTTTCATGTTCTTGTGTATCTATATCGTAGGTATATAGTCCACTACCATGGCTGAATATAAGAAGACTGGTGTCATCGAGGTTAGCGATATTCGTGATACGACCTTTTATATCAATCGGTTTCTTAGAGAGAGAGTCAGATTGAAAACAATACAAACTACCATTTTTAGTCCCCATATACACCGTGTTATGGTGTGTTGCTAAGGTAGTAAACCGATCACTTGTTTCAGGAATAGTCGCCTTAACGGATATGGAAAATCCATCATAACGATAAAGATTGCTCTTGGATATATACCATATAGCACCATCAAATTGCTGAACTGTTTCTATGATATCTACTGAATCGTCATCGCTTACCGAGTGTAGTATCAACTCTTGAGTGAAAACAGACCCACTCCATAGCAATAATAATATCAGCAACCCTCTTTTCATTTAAGCTCACCATTAACGGTTATGAAAATTGTTTTGGAGATCTTTTGATATACAATTTTGGGTACATCAATATCATGGACCATCAATTCCACTTCAAATTCCGCTTCAAAAGAAATACTGCCATCCGCACTAACCACAATATCGAGTTCAATGACACGCTCATCTTCTACACCGTGCATGTCCAAGCTACCTTTGAGTAAAATACTAAATTCTCCAGGGGCGGTGAAATCAACTTCATCCAATGCTATTCCGGTATAGGTGGCAAATGGCATGTCGGAAGACTCCATGTAATTCTCATTAAAATGCTCCTTCTGTAGCGGGCTGTTGAACCCCTCGAAACTACGAATCTTCACGCGAAAAGCAAACTCATTATTGTCCAGATTTAATACCCCATGGCATTCCTTTGAAGTGGCGGATATAAGTTCTAACGGTGCGTCAGACAAAAAAGTAATGTTGGCCACTTTGGTGCTTTTTATATCCTGAGCTACTGTCCATATTGGCAACATCAATAGAACCACTGTCCATAGGCGAAAAATCATGTGTATAAAGGTCGTAATTCTTATTACAATAAATGTGTAAAATGAATGTAAAATATTTTTCGGATTACAGGAGAGCTCCTAAACACTTGTCTATAGGCACTTAAACCCTTGTTGTAATAGCTTGGCGTAGCGATTAAAAGTCATGAAAATCATGGCGATGAACAGGAATACTATATCTACGCAAATACATTGCGCAGATGCAACGCACCTTTGTACTATGATTAGAAACAGGGGGTGGAATAATACCTATACACCTTGGATGCAGTAAAAAAGTTTACGAGTCACTTGTTCGATCAGAAAAAATCATGAGTAAAACTCATTGGTAAGTTCTTTATGTATTGTGCAATTGCACTAAACTGAAAAGTGAAATAGCGAATCACCATTCAGATTATAAAAAGTTAACCTGCGTGTAGCAGAGGACCTGTTTGACGTTTCTATATATCGTCAATGTGTTGTTTCAAAATAGGATTCAATATGCAGCTTCACTACATGTAGTTAACACCCGCACTGTTATCGGAGGTTCGAGTCCTCCCCTCAAAAGAGGTAGTTTAGTTGGTTAAAACGCAGTTCTAAATGGGGTTCGATTCCCCCCTTCATTATCCCTGAAGTTGCTTAATGGCAAGCACTCGACTTATAATCGAGTCATAACAAAGCTGATCTCTTTTAAAAAAGATCAAAAAAATAGTGTGAAGCAGTCCAGTGGTGATATATAAATATATTTCATCACAGTTCAGATGCAGCCGAATGAATGATCGCTTAATGTAATTTCTTTTTGCTTTTAGCGGGATATTGTTAATTATGAAACGAAAGTTTTATGTTTACCAACCCCCTCCAAAAACCAAGATCAAAGCGCCTACAGCCTTATTGATTCCGCTTATTGTGAACGGATTACTTCGCCTGTTTTTTTATATAAAAAGAGAATAAATATAAACAATAAATACAAGTAAAATGAAAAGAGTAAGAATAAATATTGGCAAAGTGGGTATCGTAACCCGAAGAGGAGTATATAAAAAGATTTTGTCATTTGGAATGCACATGGTGGGTCTATTTGATAACGTCACGACCTATGATCAGACAAAGATCTATGCGTCTGGACATCAATTTGATTTAATGCTACTGGATCCGGAATTTGAAAAGATGGTAGAAAGCATTAATGTCAAAGACGATGAAGTAGTCATGCGATTTGTCAACGGAAATTTTCAAGAGATCATGATGCCCGGCAGGCACTTTTACTTCAAAGGTTTGATGAACTATACTTTTGTGACTGTGGATCTGAATAATGTTTATCTCTCTGATTCGATGACACAATTGATGATTAATATTCCAGAAATCATTCCCTATACCCGAAGATTTGATGTCGATACTTTTGAAAAAGGATTGTTGTTCGTCAATGGTGAATTCATCAGGATACTAGACTCTGGAACCTACTATTTCATCAATAATGAAATCTCAGTAATGGTAATAAATACCGACATGAGAAAGATGCAAATGGAGATATCTGGTCAAGAAATGTTAACGAATGACAAGGCTAACTTGCGAATGAACTTCTTTGCCCAATACCAAGTGGTCAATATTGAAAAGGCCTTATTGGAGAGTAAAGATTTTTCAAAACAATTGTATGTAATAATTCAATTGGCATTGCGTGCGTATATCGGTAAGTTGACATTGGATGAATTGTTGGAAAACAAGTCAGACATTGGTCAGTTCATCACGGATATGGTGAGAGAAGATGCTGAGAAGTTGGGTGTAGTGATTCTAAACTCAGGCATCAGAGATGTGATCTTACCCGGTGAGATGAAGGATATCATGAACAGTGTATTGGTGGCTCAGAAACAAGCTCAGGCCAATACAATAATGAGACGAGAAGACACTGCTTCGACTCGAAATATGTTGAATACGGCAAAGTTGATGGAAAGCAATGCCATGCTATTCAAATTGAAAGAGATGGAGTATGTTGAGAAAATCGCGGATAAAATTGGAAATATAACCGTGTCAGGCGGTGGTCAATTGATTGACCAATTGCGAGGCATTTTCTCCAGCAGTTAGGTTTCTATAACCATATATAATTGGGATTGGTTCGGTGGGTTCGAATCAATCCTATTTTTTTGCCAAACATTCTCTTATATTTGTACTAATAAATCACTATCTATGAATAACGCTACACAGATCAAATGTCCCAATTGTGCCACTGCTATTGATGTACAAGATATACTTGCCCATCAATTAGAAGATGAGATGAAAAAAGATTTTCAGCAGAAATTGGCCATTGAGAAGAAAAAGTACGAAACGGAGTATGAGAATCTAGATAAATCGAAGAAAGAATTTGAGCAAGCCAAGAAGAAGGCTAATGAGATGTTTCAGGAGCGATTAGAAAAGCAAATGAAAGAGGAAAAACAGCGGATGGAGGTAAAGGTGAAAGCCAAGTTAGAGGAGGAGCATGCCGAACAATATAAGTCGCTGCAAAAGGAATTGAATGAAAAGTCTGAACAGGTGAAAGAGCTCAATACGTCCAAAGCTGAGATTGAAAAACTCAAGCGAGAAAAAGGCGAACTCAAAGAGGTGGTGGAAGCAGAAGCGCAGAAGAAGATTAATGATGCACTGGACACGGAAAAGAAAAAACTAAAAGAAACGCTGATAAATGAATCGGTAAAAATCAGGAAAGAAGAAGTAGAGAAGAATGAATTGCGCTTCAAAGAGATGCAAAAACAACTCGAAGATCAGAAACAACTTACGGAAGAGATGAAGCGAAAGCAGGAGCAAGGATCCATGCAGCTACAGGGTGAAGTACAAGAGCTGGCTATTGAGGAGTGGCTTGCAGGTAAGTTTCCACTGGATACTATCGAAGAGATAAAGAAAGGGGCTAGGGGAGGAGACTGCCTTCAACATGTGAATACCCGTACGGAACAAAACTGTGGTATAATATACTACGAAAGCAAGAGAACGAAAGATTTTCAGCCTTCATGGATAGAGAAATTTAAAGCAGACATACGTTCCAAAGGGGCGAGTATTGGTGTTCTTGTCACCAAAGTGATGCCAAAAGATATGGATCGAATGGGATTGCGAGATGGAATATGGATTTGTAATTATGAAGAATTTAAAGGCTTGTGTTCGGTTCTTCGGGAGAGTATCATACAAGTAAATAATGCGGTGAGTACCCAAGACAATAAAGGGGATAAGATGGCAATGCTTTACGACTTCCTTACTGGCAATACCTTTAGGATGCAGGTAGAGGCTATCGTTGAAGGGTTCACACAGATGCGTACCGATCTTGATAGTGAAAAACGTGCCATGCACCGTATATGGAAACAACGAGAAAAGCAAATTGAAAAAGTGACCCTCAATACTATAGAGATGCATGCCTCTGTAAAGGGTATTGCTGGTAATGCAATACAGACTGTTAAGGCGCTGGAACTTGGTGGTGGCGCTGATATGATAGATTAGAATATCCGGTTATTGCTAGCCGAATAAACAATAGTTTGGATTAAATGGATGCATCGAAGTAGTCAGAAAAATATAATTGGCCTTATTCCAGACTGGCACTACGACCATTATTTATCCGCCAGTGATTGTTTTGATCTATGCTATTTACCAAGCCGTCTAGATTATGATCTGCGCGGCTCAAAAAATAATTAAATTCTATTCCGTTTTGAATACGCCACTCAGCATTGCGATCCACAGATCCAATGGTTCCATCACCATTGGCATCACCAGAGATCATCACCCGAAGACCATTTAATAGATTCATGGCTGAAGTTCCGCCATTGATGGGTAAGTTCGAATCCGAAAAATTCAAATCCACCACCACATTCGTAGAAACTGGCATCATGGTTCGAACACCAAAATGATTTCTATGTCGAAGGGCAATCAATACCGTAGCACTGGCAGGAAGAGCAAATTCAATATCTGGAGATCCGTCACCCTGCACAAGCGTGCCATTGCGCTGCAACAATACAGATTTAGTATCCACAATGATTGAAGGGTCGTTCACATCTCTAAGCTCAACGACCATCCAATCGACAATGGCGGAATTGCCTGTGACACCAAGCACAGAGCTGCTAGTGGTCTCACCGCCACCATTGGTACCATGATTATATCCAAGCGTGGTGTATGGTTCCGTAGTGGGTAGTAAACTATTTTGTCTAAGGATGTCTCGCATAAGGGAATTGGAAGTATCGAATGGGCCTTGAAGCATGGTTTGAAGATGTAAAGTGAAAGTAGTGGGGGCATGAAATTCGTAAATTCCCATATCGATGATTGGTGCGTTACCCATGCCAGTATCCGGCACACTTTCTTCATCAAGAAATCTGGATAAACCGTCTCCATCAAGCATGGTATTCCCCATTGGGAAAAGCGCGTTATTACCACTGTCAATACACGGAGAAGTGATCATAAGGTGGTAGTCACTCGTAGCATCCACAAACATGGGATTTAAATCAATACTACCCGGATAGTTATTCGGATCTGGGGGATCTTCACCTGGAATATCGGCTAATAAAAATTGAACACAGCTGCTTTCGATATTAACATTTCCATCAAATTGAAATTTAATAGGGGGTTGGTCATTCGCTGTTCCAGTATTATTCCAAAGGATACAATTATCCATATCAATTCGACCAAATAAAGCTGCCTTTTTGGAATGATTATTTACTACCGTACAATTGATTAATGTGGTAATCAAAGGTGGGTCGAAGTTGTCAAACGTATATATAGCAGCACCCAATCCACCAAAACTGGCTTCTCCACCAGATGGCAAAACGGATGCTACATTGCCATCAAACAAGCAGTTAACAATCATCGCATCCCGAGCACTAACCAGTGCTCCACCAAGATGAGCGCTGTTGTTTTTAAACACACTATTGTATATTTCAAGCCCTTCAACCGCATTGAATATCGCACCTGCAAATTGACCTTGATTACCGGTAAAAAGGTTTTGCCTTGTAACATTAGAATCAAAAACACTGCGATGGATAACCAAAGGACCATTTGGACCAACATTATATATAGCCCCACCTGTAGTACCAACCAAACTAGATCCTATACCCACATTTTGAGAAAAATCACAATCGTTTACCGTAGCCTGTCCGCCATTATTGATCGCTAATCCAATGCCCCGAACGGCAGCGCCAAAGTTTTCAATAAACCGGCAATAGTTCAAGGTGATCGTACTGTTATTAGTACATAATATCCCCGCGCCATACAGACCGATCGCATAGTTATGATAGAATAGACAATGGTTGAGCATCAGATTCGAATTGTCGGCTAGCAAGCCATTGCTAGATGCTCCATACGCAGATTGAATTGTAAAACCATCCATAATGGTGGCCATTCCAATATCGGTTGCATTAATAATCACCAATGAATTATCCGTAGTGTTCGACAGTCCGTCATACCAATTGATGGCATTGAATAGGTCATCATTATTAATATCTCCACTTATGGTGGTGATATTTGTAAGTAAATCCCTTTGCTCGACACTGGTCTCCATTCCAGAAAATCCACCATATAAATCCACGCCTTCCTTGATAATGATAGATGAAGTAGTCACCAATCCAGGATGGTAAAGACCGGCAGACACCCACACTTGATCACCAGCAAGGGCCATATCGATGGCAGTTTGAATGTTATTGGTGGCACTGTTCCAAGTAGTGCCGTCAAGATTTCCCGATCCAGATTCTGTGACATAATATATGGATTGCGCATGGGTATTAATTGAAAGTATAATACCCATGACCAAAGAAAGAAAACTATAGTAGTATGATGAATTCATAACAGAAAAGCATTTAAAGCCTGACAGATAGTTGATTGAAAGGATCTAGAACCGGCAAATAGATCCATATAAAACAAATAACTTCAAGCATTGGGATTGTCCCACAAAAGTTAAGGTCAGCCTATTCTTAATAAAACAATGAAGTGAAAGAATGGTTAAAGTTTTCCTTCTAAGTGATAAAGAATGTTGGTTGGTTAATAGCCAAATTTAATGATAAAAATTAAATATTACAAATCACCTGGTTATAATGGTAATAAATGTCATCCAAAAGCATTGCTATTTTATTTTGGTCGTGATAAGCGTTTGCAATAGAAGAAAACATTACATTGGGCATACCAATTACCTAGAGAATCTTTATGTGTCGTCATGGATGTTTTGACTTTTTTTCAAAAAAAAAATATATTGACGCAACCTTTTTGCAAAAACACTGCATATAGGTAGATGAAGACTAAAACCAAACACTTCAAGATGAAGATAATTTCATTGAGTGGACAACTAACTAATATAGAACTAATAATCCAAGGTTGCATCAAGAAGCGGCAATCATCGCAGAAGCGGTTATTTGAGATGTACTATGGATACGTGTATTCGGTTTGTTGTGCGTACGCCAGTAATATGGAGGAAGCACAGGAGATGTTGAATGATACATTTTATGTGGTGTTTAAACATATCGACAAATACGACAAAGACTATCCTTTTTTACCATGGTTGCGTAAGGTGACCGTCAATTGTAGCTTACAACATATTAGAAAATACTTCAACAAGGTAAATCTTCATTTTACGGAAGATATTGAATTGTATGAGGAAGCGGAGAACATGGAACTACCGAGTACGGAAGAAAAAGATTATATGAAACTATTGAAGGATCTATCTCCTGCTTATCGTACGATCATTAACTTGTATGTGATCGAAGAATACAAGCACCACGAGATAGCCGACATGCTGAACATAAGTGTAAGCACTTCAAAGTCAAATCTAAGTAGGGCAAAAAAAATATTATTGAAAAAACTTGAAAGAGATCCTAGAACGTTTCTAAAACATAAATCAAATAGTGATGAGTGATATATTTAAAAGAATAAAAAAAAGTTCGGAATCAGCAAATATCCCCCCAACTCCAGACGGTGCGTGGGATAATTTCGAATCCTTTAGAAAATCCAAGAACCAGACGCGTGGCACGAAGTTATATCCCGTAATCATAGGAGCGATGGCAGGATTATTACTCATGTCCAATGTCGCTTGGTGGACGCACACCTCCTCATTGCAAAGTTCCATGAATACCCATGAAGTGGATACCATATATGTAGATCGTCCAGTCAAAGTGGTAGAACAGATGGTTGTCAATACTGCCTTGATCTCAAGCGCAAGCAATAATGATGAAAAGACAAATAGTGGTGTAGGGGAGAGGGCCAGCACAACCGGTATTTCTCCGTCTTCGGATATAGATAAAAGAAGAACCTCTCTTGAATTGGACAAGGCAAAGCTTGAAATTGCACAGCTTCAATCGAAAGTATCCTTGTTAAAAAACAAAGTTTCGAACTTAAACAGCGCCCATTTTTCTTTGAAAAATCAACTTGCTGAAAGTAAGAAATCAATGGAATACATAGCACAACCTACACTTGACCAAGGCGGTTCATCACGACTTGTATTGGATGATAGCATGGAATTAGATGGTAACTTAAATTCCGATATTGCATGTGTTGACGCACTAACGCTGGGGCAAATTGCTATGAACGACAATAGACAACTTAAAGAAAATTATGAAGAGGTGGAATTTGATGATATGCCATCATTCTCTTTGAAGCGATTTCTACGTCCACAATCATACGCTTTGGGGGTAAATGTGGGAGTGTTATTTGGTTCAAATCTAAAATATGGCAATCCTTTGAATCAAAGTTATGGGCTCGGAGGAAGCGCTTATTTATCTGAAAAAATACGGGTCAATACCAGTGCAATGTACTTCAAGGGGAAATCAAAGATACGGGACATATCCATGTTCCAAGACCTGCCCTCTTCCGTAGCTCCCGATGGTGGCGAATTACAATATGTAGATGTGTTGGGTGACGGGTATATGATTGATGCAAGTATTGAATACTTATTTTATAAGCAAAAAAGAATGGTTCCTTTTATTGGTCTCGGATGGGGTTATAGTAAAAATAGGTACAACGAATTTGATTTTGAGTATTCCACAGAAAATAATGAAATATACTTGAGAGTAGAGGATTATGATAATTTTGAAAAAATCAATATGGGATTGGTTTCACTGGGATTTGACCTGTCCCTTTCGAAATATTTCCAAGTAAAATTAACTTCATCTTATTATATGGATATGTCCAAAAAGAATAGTGGATATATTCATATTAGACCAAGTTTGAAATACACCATAAACCGATAGTACCTACCAACCGCTATCCTTGATTAAACACCAAACAATTATGAAAATACTAATTATTGAAGATGAATCGATAATCGCTTTAAGCATGAAAGGATATCTTGAGAAAGAATCATTCTTATGTGAGATGGCGTCATCCTATGCCCAAGCAGAATCAAAAATTGTATCGTACCATTATGATTGCATATTATTGGATCTTTCATTGCCAAGAGGAAGTGGATTTGATCTGTTAGAAATAATCAGAAAAAAAGAAGATAATGTATCCGTAATCATCGTTTCTGCCAATAATAATGTGGAATCATTAGTCACTGGTTTGGACTTGGGCGCAGATGACTATCTGACGAAGCCTTTTAGATATCCTGAGTTACTCGCAAGAATAAAAGCGGTAACCAGAAGAAAAATATTTGACCATAAGAATTTGATGGTATTTGATAATATCGAAATCGATGTTCACGCGAGAAGTGTTCATGTGGATGGGGATTTAGTCATATTGACGAGAAAGGAATTTGACTTATTGGTATTTCTTATCGGAAATAAAAACAGGGTATTATCCAAAGATTATATCGCAGAACATTTATCCGGTGATAGCGCAGAAAATTTCAACAACTTTGAATACATATACGGGCATATAAAAAAACTCAGAAAAAAACTTCATACTGCTGGCGCCAAAGATACCGTTCAAACGGTATATGGAGTAGGGTATAAGTGGAGTCTTCAATCACATTAATATGCTATTGCAGATTCAGAAGTGAATATTACCATTACGTACCTTAGATACGTGTCCATGCGGATTCAAACAGAATTTAATCAGAATTGAAAAATACATTGCATCATAAAATAAAAACACAATTCAATTAATATTTAAAACCAAATATCATGAAAAATAATAAAATTATATTACTTGCCTTATTAATAGTTGGCATTTCTTTTCAATCTTGTAAAAAAGAGAAGTTGGAAAGTAATTTCACCAAGACAATGGTTAAGACAGATGATGCGGACGAATATTCTGCATGTCTTCTTCAGTCCGCTATTACACAAGAAAATCTTCCAGATGGCGTTACGGACTATGTGAGTAAAAAGTACACTAAAATGAAGATCATTGACGCAAAATCAATCGGTGCAGACCAATTCTTTATTGTTGACTTAGCAGATAGTGAGCATACCGAATTGTTATTTGATGCAGATGCAAATATGATAGCAACACAAACCGAGGCCGATATTGATCCGAGTTCCGAAGATCCTTCTACCGACATTGCGGTTTTTGTGAAAAATAGATTTCCAAACTCAAAAATTGTATCCTGCACTTCCTATAATGATTTCGGACAAAGAATTACGGATGTAGATTTGATTACTGGTGAAACATTGTGCTTTGACGAAGACGAGAACTTCTTATGTGAAGATGTGGATGGTGACGGTGATAATGATGGTGACGGTGATAATGATGGAGATTCCGATGATGATGGTGACAATGACACCGATAACGATGGGGACAATGATGGAGATTCCGATGATGATGGTGACAATGACACCGATAATGATGGGGACAATGACGGAGACGCTGATGATGACGGAGACAATGATTCTGATAATGATGGGGACAATGACGGAGACTCAGATGACGATGACAATGATTCCGATAATGATGGGGACAATGACGGAGACAATGATGATGACGGAGACAATGACACCGATAACGATGGGGACAATGACGGAGACTCAGATGATGATGGAGACAATGACACCGATAACGATGGGGACAATGACGGAGACTCAGATGATGATGGAGACAATGATTCCGATAATGATGGGGACAATGATGGAGACTCAGATGATGATGATGACGATGATTCCGATAATGATGGAGACTCAGATGATGACGATGATGACGATGATGATGATGACGATGATGATGATGATGATGACAATGGATGATATTGTAAAATGTGTAATTAATGTAAAAAAGGAGGTCTCTATGCGACCTCCTTTTTTATTTAATAATTTTTCTTAAAAAGTTCCATTATCCATCGTGTTGAATGTCTTGGAAATTATTCCCCAATAGGTATGAACTAGATGCTAGACGTATAGATGTATGACTTATTATCAGCAGTTAACGATTAACTCAAACTCGCTAGCTGTTAATAATCAACGTTTAATGATGTTTCATTGAAAATAATTATTACATTTGCCTAAACCCTAACACTTAAGAATATGAATATTTCATTACAAAAATCTGTATTAAGTCTAATTTTCATCTTCTTTAATACGCTCGTATTTTCTCAAGGAGAAACCTGCTCAACCCCAATACCCATTGGTGAGGGAGTGTATCTTGGGACTGCCGTAGAGGGTAGTGGCGGTTCTTTGGATGCGTGTAATTTATTTAGTGTTGGCTTGGATGCATTATGGTATCGTTATACGCCAACGATGACAGGTGCAGTATCGTTAGACCACACAACCGTTTTTGCTACTGGTTCTCATCTGGTGGTTTATTCTGAAGAAAGTTCGTGTGATGATTTGACATGCATCAGTTCGCGTAATACAGAGGATAGTTTTGAAATGAATGTAGTGGAAGGGCTAACCTATCTACTGGAGATTACTGATTATGGCGATATGGAAGTGGAAACAACCCTTAGTATTACGCCATATGATTCTTATGAAGTGGCTGGATGTTCCAGTGCTGAGCCGATAACTTCCAACACGGTATATACCAGCCTACCTATGGAAGGTGCAGATATTACCGAAGCTTCAAATTTATGTTATACGGGCGCCACTTTATCCGTGTGGTATAGCTATACACCAGAGGAATCGGGCGCAATATGCATCCATTCTGGTATCGATCCAGATGAGCCTGACACACGGCTAAGTGTGTACACTGGCAATTGCACGTACCCTGGCCTATACTGTGAGATTAGTGATGATGATGGTGGTATCGCTTTTACATCTAAAATCAATATGGCAGTAGAAGCAGGGGAAACTTATTTGCTAGAATGGGACAATAGATGGTCCTCGGAGGAATTTGATTTTATCGTAGAATTCTCCAATTGTGATGGGGTAGATACGGATGGTGATGGAGTATGTGATCTAGATGATAATTGTGTGGATTTCGGCAATACGTGTCAGCTAGATCTTGATGGAGATGGCATTGGAGATTTTTGCGATACGGATATTGACGGTGATGGAGCCATCAATAATTTGGACTGTGATTCCTATGATGGGCAAGTATATATAGGTGCACCATGTGATGACGGGCTTGCAGAAACACTGCTCGACCAAATAATCGATAATTGTCAATGCCAAGGATTACTAGAAGGTGGTGACTATGATAATGATGGGATTACCAACTTAGAGGACAATTGCCCATTTCATGACAACCCAGATCAACTGGATACGGACGGGGATGGTATAGGCGATGCTTGTGATGCCGAGCGTGATGGCGATGGCATTGCTAACGAGCAAGATAATTGTGCTGACATAGCCAATCCAAATCAAGAAGATATGGACTTTGATGGTTATGGTGACGCTTGTGATCCAGATATCGATGGTGACGGTGTGCTTAATGTAGATGATTGCGCTGAAGAAGATGCCGAGCTTTTCTACACAGCTGCCTGTGATGATGGCGATGCTAATACCCTCGAAGATATGATACAAGAAGATTGTAGTTGTGCCGGTACGGTGGTGGGAATTAGCCAAATTGAATCTGTCAGTAAATTAGAATTATTCCCTAATCCAGCCAGTGAAATATTGCAGGTGAAATTTGAATTAAAAGATGGCGGCAAGCTTACTTATACCTTAGTGGATATTACCGGAAAAGTGGTGTTTTCAGAGAGTAGTAATGGCAACCATGGTTTAATAGAGAAGGTATTTGATGTGAGTGAAGTGAGTTCTGGATTGTATTCATTCAATATCCTGTTAGAAAATAATATTTTGTTTACTAGAAAGATCTCGATATCTGGAGGGAAATAATAACCATGTACATGAGCAATGCCATTGATTCAAAACGAATTTATGTATTTGAGTTCAATGGGATTTAAGGAATTGTTCTTATTATAAAGGTGATTTGTTGAGCGCGTGTATCTTGAAAGTACAATTTAACAAATTTCAATAAGAAATATAGCGAGAGATTTTCTTTAATTATTTCTTTTGTGCAGTTCATGAGGCAGAGTAGTTGACCCCCTAGTAATCTCTATAGAATTGATAATATGTAAAGGACAAATCTTTATGGTCTCCAAAGTATTTCATTTATTTTTATAAATATATTTTGAATTTCAAGATAGTTTAGAAGAAAACTAGTATCTTTTCGACTTTAAAATTGAAAATGAATCACTTCAAAAAAATACTGAGAACCATAATAAATTTATTGAACTGCAATGCGAAGCATTTAATGATAAAGGGAAACGGTTTTTAGTTCATCAAGCAGGGAAGTATGAAATATATGCTATGACTAGGGATGATTTATTTAGAACTTTTGAAATAAAGCATAATTACTTATTGGAAAAGCTCGAATTTGATAAAAGTGCGATAAAAGAAGAGTTGCAAATAAAAGGAATCAATTTAGGTCGTAAGTATTACGATAAAGGTTATTGATATTTCTCAAAATTAAATAGAAATGAATACAGAAATACTGATATACCAAACCGAAGATGGTCAAACCAAAGTTCAAGCACGTTTAGAAAACGAAACGGTATGGTTAACCATTAAGCAAATGAGCGAGTTATTTCAAAAATCACGTTCAACCATCAATGAGCATATTCTTAATATTTACAAAGAAGGAGAACTTGTAAAAGATGATTCTATGAGAAAAATCGGAAATTCCGATTTTTCTACCAAGCCTACCAATTACTACAACTTAGATGTTATCATATCAGTTGGTTATCGTGTAAAAAGTATTCAAGGAACAAAGTTCAGACAATGGGCTACTGCTCGTTTACGAGAGTATATTGTAAAAGGCTTTACCATGAATGATGATTTGCTAAAAGAAGCTGGAGGGGGCAATTATTTTGATGAATTACTGGCTCGGATAAGAGATATACGCTCGTCAGAAAAAGTATTTTGGCGAAAAGTATTAGACATATATGCTACAAGTGTAGATTATGATGCAAAAGCAGAAGTGTCGTTAATGTTCTTTAAAACCATTCAAAACAAAATGCATTGGGCAGCTCACGGAAGTACCGCAGCAGAAATTGTTTACGAAAGAGCCAATGGAAATCAACCATTTTTAGGCTTAACAAACTTTAAAGGAGATAAACCAACAAAAAAAGAAACGGAAATAGCCAAAAACTACTTAAAAAAGGATGAGTTAGACGTTTTAAATAGAATGGTTACAGCATATTTAGAAGTAGCTGAATTACAAGCATTAAATCGTAAGGCAATGTATATGAGTGATTGGTCTGATCGATTAGATGATTTTCTAAAAATGACAGGAAATAATATTTTAGAAAATGCAGGTAAAGTCAGTCATCAAAAAGCATTAGATAAGGCACATACAGAATACGGTAAATACAAAGAGCAGATTAAAAACGAATTGTCTAACGTAGAAAAAGACTTCATTAAGCAAATTGATACTACAACCAAAAAGCTTAAAAAGAAGAAATAGAATTAATGCAATACTCTACAAATACGCTCAGCACTTTACACCCATAAATCCCCAAATAACTACAACTTCTTAAGTTCTCTAGAATCGCGTAGAATTTTCAATCCTGTACAATTTACCTTATAACGAAAAATAAACTCTAAAAAATTAAAACAATAAATACTAGATCAAAATTACACAAATCCCTACTTAACATAATATATAACCATGTAAATTACAATACCAAGGGCAGGGCAGTTCAAAATACAATCCTTCATAATTTACGTAAAAAATTACAATCCTTCATATACACCCATAAATCCCCAAATTACTACAAATTCTTAGATGCTCTAGTATATGGATTATGAGGATAATTGTTGTGCCATTAATTTTAATCGTTGAATATTAAAGAACATGACATTGTGCAACAGACAGAGCGTTAAATGTTGAAATAACCTATATGTGTACAGGAACTGAGGTGTTTTTTTTGATGGATTTATCTTATAATGGAGTGTGCTCTTTTACTTAGCTTTGGGTGAAGTAGGGGAGATTCTCTTTTCTTTTTTTAGAAGAGGAGGGGGGAAATATGTATATTTTTAAAGACATATTAGCAAACTTTATATTCATAAAAAAAAATGATATGTTTAATACTTAATAAAGGACTTCGAGTATGGTTTATATGAATAGATTAGTTGAGAACATAGAAATTTAAGGCAGTTCTGATAAAAACGTTGCGCTTTCTGAAGATGCTATTTTTGAATTTGACAGTGGAACCCAGTTAGAAATATCAATTTATTAAGATCTACTTTAAACATTAGTTTAAATAGAAAAAGTGAGATGGTTCAAAGAAAAAGCCAGAGTTTGAAAAGTGAAATTCATTACTTAATCGTGATTGGTAGTTTTTTCAAGATTACCTTTGGTATCATAATGTAGCCAATCTCCAACTTTTCTACCATTTTCATATTGACCAGTCTCTCGTGTTTTTCCATTCAAATGGTAAGTAATGAATTTCCCATCTAATTTATCATTATGGTAAGATCTAATACTAGAAATATTTCCGAATCTATTAGTATATATCCATTCGTCATCTTTTTTTCCTTTTCGATATTGTCCAGAAATAGCCAGCTTTCCGTTTTCATAAAACAATTGATATTTTCCATGTGGTTCACCATTAATATGATTTTCGTAACTACTCTCTAGCTGACCGTCTGGAAAATATGTCATTTGTTTTCCTTTCAGAATTCCTGGGGAACTAAAAAAACAGAATGACTTAAGCTGTCCATTATCATGGTAAATCTTGCTTTCTCCAATTAATTGATTGTTTGCGTAGGTTCTTTCGATGAGTAATTGACCACTTGAGTTAAACCTTTTATACGCTCCATGTTTTATAATACTCCCATTCTTTACCCCATCTATATACGCTTCCTCAAGCGCCAATTGTCCATTACGAAAATATAGTTTTTTTGCGACAAGCTCTCCCTGCTCATCATAAGTCTCCACAGAAGAAAGTGATCCGTCTTCCTCGTATATTTTATAATCACCATGTTTCACCCCTGCTTTAAAATTCGCTTCTAGAGATAAAGTGCCATCTTCATAATAGTTTATATATTGTCCATCAAGGACTCCCTTGTCATTATAATTCCGAATACCTCGTAATTTTTTTCCATCAAATTTTTTATGCAGCCCCACCTCTAATCCATTCCTATACATTGCCTCATAAAATACGGAGCCATCCTCATTATACCGTATTAACTTCCCGTCATTATATCCACCTATATAGTTATCTACTTTCAATATCTTTCCTTCGGCATCACGATAGTTCCACTGCCCGATTTTTTTGCCTTTGTCAAATATCCCATCAATAATGACGTATGGATTATCTTTAAAGTCTATTGACGTATTTATCCTATACCCATCGATAACAACATCTGGGTACTTTCCAAATCCCTTTGGCCTTATCAATCTCCAGTGACCATCCTTAATTCCATCGTTGGAAGGCAAAATGCTTTTTAATGAATCTTCATCCAAAATTAAGCTCCATATTCCGGACATACTTTCTGTCACTTGGATCAATTTATTATCTTGATATAAGTAATCTTCTGTATTGTGCTCTGATTTATTTTGTGTGAACATTCTACTAGACATATTACCTTCGCTATCATATCTTATTCTTTCATCACAAACCCCATCCCTTAGATAAGATTCTGTCTCGGCAATATGCCCATTCGGGTAGTAGATGGTGAAATCACCATATTTCTGGCCATTTTTATAGGTGCCTACTTCCAATAAATTTCCGAAATCATCAAAGCTTTTAAAATCGCCATTCTTCAGTCCAAAATCGTATTCTATTGTCAGAGTAAGCTGCCCAGTTTCATTATAGCTATTCCAAACACCAGTCTGTTTACCATAAACCTCATTTATTTTGTCAGTATGTAAATACGCATTTGATCTCAAGTTAGATTCATCAAATTCATAGAGACCAGTAGTTTTTAGCACACCGTTACTATGATAATAATTCCAAATTCCAACTCTAATACCTTTTTTATATGATCCAACAAAAGACAGTTCTCCGTTTACATGATATCCTTTCCATATGCCATTTCTATATCCTTCTTGTACAGGCCCCTCTGAGATTCTTCCAGCACTATTATACTGTCTAGAAGTTATAATTTTTCCATCCTCGTCAAACTTATTTTCATACTTGGGTTTTTCATCCCAATAAACATCTTTATTTGCGATACCATTAGTAAAAACCTGTTTGGTTTTAATCATTCCGTCATTTCTATAATTTGTCCAAACCCCATGCTTTTTTCCAGCTTTAAAAAACCCACTATGACACAATTGACCACTTCTGTGATAATTCAAGTACTCTCCATGTTTTTTTCCATTTTTGTAATTTATCTTCTCTTCTAAATTTCCGTTTTCATAATAGTATTCTTCGCTTTCCTTTTGTCCATCCTTCTCTTGCTTACTTATTTCATAAGTTAATTTTACAAGTTTTCTAAACGTGAGGTTTGAATCTAGTTCAGCATGTTTAGATTCGAAGTCAAACCTAGTAATTTTCATTACTTGTCCCGATTCCCAGTAAGATGTATATCTTACAGGTACGTTGGACCCAAAGTTGTATTCTTCTTTGAAAATTATTTTCCCATCTATAAAATATTCCCAAATTCCGATTTTCGTAGGCCCTAGATATTCCCCCTTACTTGTTAAACTACCATATGGATCATAGGTTTTCCATTCCCCAATGGCAATCCCTGTTTTCTCAGATCCAGTCTCCTTAATTTTATGATTATGATGATAAGTCGATACAATTGACGTTGAATCTTTTTCATTGTATACGATTTTTCGTTCTACTTTACCTTTCCAATTAATGTATTTCCATTGGCCTGTTCTTTGCCCTAGATCGGTAAAATTCCCTATTACTTTAGACTTTTTTCCTCTGTTCAATGTCCATTGGGAAACGGGAATTCCATTTACATACTTTCCTTTTATTCCATATCCATTAATGAGCAGTATCGTATCATTCCCCTCAATTATTTTTGTGCTTATACTATCCATTACCTTGTTGTCTTTATCATCGATGCTAGTAAGTAGGTCTCCATTTATATGAAATCCCTTCCATAATCTTTTTCCATTTTCGTCAAAGAAGTCTGAAAATCCAGTTTTTAGCCCGCAGAGAAATTCTACTGAATAGTTGATTTGACCATTGGAATGATAAAAAGTCCATGTTCCCGTATTGACGTCATCAATTTTGTATCCTAAGTACATAATGTTACCCTTCAGATTTTTTTTGGTCAACTGCTCTAAATTCCCCATCATTTTTGATTCTAAAATATGTCCGTGCGAATATTTCGTGCTCGGAATAGTATCGATACTAATCAAGCCATCATCCTGCGAGTATATTGTGATAGTAAAAAAACACAAAAAACACATTGTAAAAAAAAGGCGTAGTAGGTGGGGTGGTCTCGTTGTTTTCATCAAATTGTAGCAAAGGATATTGTAAAGTTACAATATTCATTCCATTATTTGTAAATATACTTTGTGTAACTATCATGTTAGTAGCATAGTTGTCAGAAAGAGTATCCTAATCCATACCTTCAAAAATTCAAGTCTATTGCACAGATACCCGTAAGCTGTACCAAATGTCCACTTGACATTTGAACTCATCTAGATTTTTCTTTTGTTCGTTTCTTTTCATCAAAGGAAAAGGAATGCACGGGATGAGTGTGATGTTTAGAATAAATAAACTTCTAAAGGCAGAATTATTAAATTTAGTGAAATTCCAAATTTTCCAGGTGTGTCCAGAATTTTCAATCCAGAAAATATCAAATAGGTGACGGAATACCCACACAAATCCCTACTTAACATAATGTATAACCATGTAAATTACAATACCAGGGGCAGGGTAGTTCAAAATACAATCCTACATAATTAACGTGTAAATTTCAATCCTTCGTATACACCCATAAATCCTCAAATAACAACAAATTCTTAAGTTCTCTAGAATCGCGTAGAATTTTCAATCCTGTACAAATTATCGTATAACGAAAAATAAACTCTAAAAAAAAAAACAATAAATACTAGATAAAAATTACACAAAATCCTACTTAACATAATATATAACCATGTAAATTACAATACCAGGGGCAGGGCAGTTCAAATTAAAATCCTTCATAATTTACGTGAAAAATTACAATCCTTCGTATACACCCATAAATCCCCAAATAACTACAAATTCTTAAGTTCTCTAGAATCGCGTAGAATTTTCAATCCTGTACAAATTATCGTGTACGGAAAAATATACTCAAAAAAACAGATCCGATAAATATAAATCGATTCGAAACATAATGGATAGCATATTGAAGCGGGTATAATTACCCAGCGGAACATATAATTATTTCTAGACGGTATGTTTCACCAAATTACAACACGGTATAACACAGACAGAACATTATATATTGTGACAACCTGTATGTATACTGGAATACGGGGCTATTGTTTTGGAACATGGATTTGTCTTATAATTAATATTATGTTAAGTAGGGTATTTCAACAAAGCTTGCAATACTTACACTCCATTAAATAATAATATAATAACTCCATAACATTGAAACCATATTACCCTTACCTCGTATAGGTGCATATAAGATTTAAATAAAATAAATAATGAAGAAAATAATATCACTTATAACATTTACCTTAATGACAGCAATGGTAACATTTGCACAAGTTCCTAAGGATCAAAAAGCAGATGAAAAATTTGGACGTATCAACGACAATACTGGTGAAAACACTGGTAATGAAGATGAATTTGACAGAACCAATTCTGGTATCGCTATTAAGGATCAGAAAAGTATTCAAAAATACGCTAGAGTAAATGGTTTTTCTGGTGAGGACACTAACAGTGACGTTGACGATGATAGAAATGCTACTAAAAGCATCATGGTTACCCTATCACCAAATCCTGTAGCGTCAAACACCAGTACTGTACTGATAAACAATGTTCCTAGGAATGTAACTGAAGTTAGCGTAAAGCTTTTATCTTCATTTGGAAAGTCTGTTAGTAACCAGAAACTATATACTACTGATGGAACTGCCGAATTCACTTTAATGAATTTAGATGGTCTGCATCCAGGATTCTACTACGTGCACGTACATGCGGGTAATGAAAAAATAGTTGCAAAGCTGGTTATTCAGTAGATAATTAAAAACATATATTCTCCTTAGGAGAAGATCAAAAAGCCTAGTTTTTACTGGGCTTTTTTTTGTGCAATTTTAATCGTTCCCTTCGGTCACTTAATTGAAGTCATTCCTTTCTATCGCTCCCTGCTGTCACTTAATTGAAGTCGCTCCTTTCTATCGCTCCCTGCGGTCACTTAATTGAAGTCATTCCTTTCTATCGCTCCCTGCGGTCACTTAATTGAAGTCGCTTCCTTCGGTCGCTTAATTGAAGTCATTCCTTTCAGTCACTTAATTGAAGTCGCTCCTTTCAGTCACTTAA
>JAUTBZ010174986.1:0-104594 GCA_032361785.1 Lepetodrilus galriftensis | reverse complement strand
GGTGTGTCTGACACACAATTCTTTTTGTTTAGACTACACAAACTTTTTGCTTAATCCCCATAAATTTAATGTGACCCGTTAAAACCTTCTCTGTTGAAAGTTCCAAAGAATTGTAATACTGAGAAATACTCACTCATATCCATATCAGCATTAAAGCCGCTAAAGGCGATGTCTAACCTGCGAGTTGGAGATAAAATCGAGGGGACTCCCAGTACTATATGTGTATTAATAATTTCAAAGTATAATCCAAAACTATATAGATTGCCATATCTATCTCCTTTTGAGAATCTTGTCCTTTGAGCATACCTAAAGTATCTTTCTAATAACGGGAAACTTTCTTGCAATGTAACTGTGTCTAGTGAAAATAAATAGTCAATAACTTTCTTACTGGCAATGTTGTCATCATAACTCATCGTGAAAACTCTGTTCGGAACTGTTCCAGCATCTCCAGAGTGTAGTGCAAAATGAACGTTATTTGGTACATCAATATTATTTAAAGGGCCTGGAATCCCAAGAGGGATATCCAGCATGAGGTTACCAATCACATCCAGCCCTACAAAAAGGTGCTGAATTTCTGCCGCTTTCCCGTTAGAGAACTCAACATATTCAACATCCGTAAACAATTGTAGATCCGTATTAATATCAATAGAAACGGTTATATTGCTGTCACCCACATTATTGATTGTTTCACTAATAGTATTTCCATCTTCGTTATATTGGATGTCATCATTATTTATCGCACCGCTGAGATCCCCACCATGCCCAATAATTTCATCAAAAAGCTCGTTCAATTGCCCTCCATCATGTCCTCTTTTTCTTAGGCGGGTTATCCTTTCTTCTAATGTGTCATCTTCAGGTAAAGAATTGTTCAAATCCAACAACATCTTTCTGAATCGAGGAAATCGAACAAAAATCTGCGGAAAAGAAGCTTTACTAATGAAACCTTTAGTTCCTGCTGCCACCATTGGCGGAACAGGATCGTTAGGATTATCTGGATCAGGACTGCTGGAAACATTTTGAATAAGTTCGACATAATATTGAGTAGGTTCATCAAGGTTTGGCCTTGATTTGCCAAGCACCTTAAAGTAATAGTCTTCAAGACCGAATATGGCCAATTCTTTGGCTTCATTATTAACATTTGGATCCATATCTCTGAAAGTATATCGATGGTTCTTATGAATCTTCCCATAAAAATCAGAAGCATTTATTTCTAATTCAGAAGCAATATATTTCTCATTAAAGATCTGTGTACCAAATATTTTTTGATCCTCATCTGCAAATCGCACAACAATCCCAGTATTTATCTCTTTTATTTCAAAATTATTTGTGAAGGTATTATTTCCATAACCAATAACGTAGATAGTAGCCTCCCAAAATGGACTTCCTTCAGTAGTTGTAACCTCTGTTCGGTCTCTAAATACAAGCCTTTTCGGATGATTGTTTTGAAAGTCTAGGTAAGCCGTTTTCAATAACGGAACACTCCCTATTTTATCAACTGCTAGAAGAACAAAATCTTTTTTACAAGGAATTAACTTTATACTGTTTTCCGTTTCTCTGTTATAAATATTGTCTCTAAGTACAGGAAAGGTCTCAGTACCTACCGTCAAACTATAGGATTGAACAGATAAAGTACCATTAAACTTTGGCAAAAGTATATCTTCAAAGAAATCAGCCTTTTCTGAATCTCCACTTACAATCGCAATATCCGATGAGCCACTTGATAAAGAATCACCATTAGAAAATGCAAAGAAATATAAATAATCGGAGTCTTCAGCTATTCCCACCTTAGCGATAAAGGGATTATTAATTCCTGAGACAAAATTTGCGGATTCATAGATTTTCCACTTGGTGGGATTTGTCATCTCATCCAATCCCCATAATTTTAGGTTTGGAACTGAATCTGTATAAACCAACTCTTCAAGATCAAATAGATTATCTACAAAGTGACTTGATTTAATTACCCACTCAATTGGGATGTAATTTTCGTCTATTTCCCTAATAAACATCAAATTAAAATAACCTGGAAAACTTTGTCCATCTTGATTTCGGACTAATTTTAATTTTATATCCTCCGAATAATTTTCGAAAAAGGTAATTGATTTAAAAATGGGTGCAGAGGAATTAGACTCTTTATAATAGGCACGAGCATTAGAAATATCAGCGGTTGGAATTTTCAAATGAATAATTTGATTACTAGATGGAGAAAATTCTAGCGCTAAAAGTGGCCAATAGGGATACGCTAGTTCAATAAACAAACCGTTTGTATATGAATACTTTATAGGGTCAGATACATTATTGTAATAGTTGAACGACTTATTATGCTCATTTCTTATATCAATAAACACCTTGTTATGATTATTAAATTTAGATATCAGAATCTGCATCTCACTGTCAGGATCATCTATATTGCTAATAGTTCTGAACTCATTTTCATTTTGATTTTTGATTCTAATTCCATGCGTTCCATATGAAAATGATAAAAAACTACATACATCATAATAGTGAATTACACCTTCCTTCTCATCTGCATTGTTCAAGTAGTTTTCTCCAGTCATTCCTATAGGGATCTCGGAAATTATAAAATTATCGCTGACTCTCACTAAGGAAACAGTGGTTTTTGTATCTCTAAGCATCTAATCGATACCATATTCACTGTGAAAATCCCCTATGTGCCACCCTGCTTTTATCGGAAAACCTTTAAACTGTGTGTTCAACCTGTTAAATATTGCAGACACTTGTATGTCTTCAAACTCAGTATCAGTTGGATAATTCAAAAGCATTTCTGTCTCAAAAACAGCTCCAAAACCAAAAGTCCCTGGTAGGGGTGGTATTGGTGCCAATGTTGGATCTGCTACCTCTAATCTATTCTTTGTAACAAGTACATTGTCGCATAGATCATTTCCGCTTAACTTTATAAGCCCACCATCTTCAAATATAGAGTCATACTTTATTCCTCGATAAACAATGTATTCAACATTAGAATGATGCACAACTGACTGTCCATTAGGCTTTAGGATAACGTTTACCAAGCTAGGATCATCAGAATTTTGTTGCACAACAATCAAACTATCAATAATGGCATAAGCTTTTCCTCCTACACCACCACTATGAAGGCTAGTCAGTTGAAATTTTTCAGAAATTGAACTAACTGGTGTGATAGAAGC
The DNA here is from genome assembly GCA_032361785.1 of Lepetodrilus galriftensis. Taxonomy (NCBI): domain Eukaryota; kingdom Metazoa; phylum Mollusca; class Gastropoda; order Lepetellida; family Lepetodrilidae; genus Lepetodrilus; species Lepetodrilus galriftensis. The sequence goes on along the minus strand of JAUTBZ010174986.1, from coordinate 101,430 downwards.
GAACTCTTTGTTCGCTTCTTGATCTAATAAATTATCTAGATCAGTAAATAAATATATTTCACTCATGACTTGAATTTAAGCTGTATTAGTATACCTCGATATTAATAACTCCTATAAAATGTAACCTATTCTAATTACAATTATTCTGAGGGATTGATCTGTATTGATATCATATAAATTACTCAGTCAACATAAGTTTTCATCAATAACATTAAAAGCTAAATAAGTAACCTGCTCTTCTAATTTTAATGGTTCAGTAAAAAAATGCATACACCAGTTTTTAACAATCCTTTTTCAGCAAAAGACTTGTGTCAATATTACACAATAATTAACTTACTCACTTGTAATTAATTGCAAAAAAAAAGAAAAGTTATTAATATTCTCGCTCTAAGTATTGCTATTCCTAAGAAAAATGTATATGTAATTTTCGTTATTTTTTTTGTTTTTAAATATATATTAGCTCTGAACTACATTTTCATGTTCTATATTGTTGATTTTGATGTGCTAAAAATGTGAAAAACGTCTTTATTTTATTTTTCTTTGTACAATTACAGCTATTTTTTATGGTTCAAAACCAGCAGTTTTTCAGATAGTTGTAAGTCAATTTATTGTGAGGATGCGCTGACATGAGATGAAGAACTAGTTTTTAATGATTTTATACTTTACTTAAAAAAGACAATATCCTTTGGTAATATCTATTTAAAAAAACGAAGTTATTTAACCTTCCCATTTGTCATAACAACACTAAATTAAGGGATGATATTGACTCCCCAAATTCCTTTTTAGGCTAAGGCTCAAGTAAAAAGTATTAAAAGACACTCGTCATAGACAAGCGTCAGGGTACTTAATTTCGAAACTATTTAATCCAGTTAATTTTCCAAATCACTTTGAACCAACTATAATTGTTCAGGAAACTGGTCTACTTCTGTGATTGTCGATAAATTTGGATAAAATGAGTATATCATTCTTTTAATTTTCATAGGTCTAAAGTTCATTTCGCTACATTTTGATTCTAATTCCTAATTTTTGTCGAAACAGTCAGTTAATATCGCGTATTCTTTGGGCAATGAGCCAATATTTCTGTTGTTTAAGACATGTTCAATTTTAACAGTCGTAAGTACCTGGTCAGTAAAATTATTTAAAACGATCAATTCACCTTGTATCACAAGTGTATTGTCTATCGGTAATTTATCATCTAGATATGCTTGTTTAAGAGTTCTTAAGTCCTCGTCAAAAATATTTATCAGAGTAGTTCCTTTTTTAAAGATTATATTCTCAAGTAGGATGTTTTCAAACACAACATACCGATTACTCAGAAACTTGTCGGCTTCAGAATTACCTGTTCCAGTAAAAACATAAACGAGCATTGAGTCAACACCTTGAATAATTAATGATGAGTAGAGCCTATTCTTTTGATAACCAAAATTGACCCACCCATCCCGATGAATAACAGAACGATTTTTCAAAGAATCTGAAGAATCTATTAAAGTGTCCACCTGTATAAAATCTTTTCGATTATTATGATGTTCAAATACATATATCTCTTTTTTTTTCATATATTTTACATTTCCGTAATCTGGGAAAATCTCGAAAACACCTATTTGCGGCTCCTCTATGCCAATAGAACCATGCGGAACTTGAGCATAAATTGAGCTTAAAGTCATCAGTATGAAACAAAATAAGAATAACCCCACTTTCATAGATACTAAATATGTGCCTTTTTCAATCGTGACAACAACTTTGGAGCTATTGGAACCGATTTCCATCATTTTTGATTTAGATTTTTAATTAAGGAATTTATTCTTTTGCATTTCACAGTCAAACCTTTTATATTTTTAATAGTGAGCTTACTGTCTATAGCATCGGCTCCTAACACTTTAGAATTTTCCTTTTCGACTTCCAAAATATACTTGCGGGGAATTTTCATATCTATTTCTTGTCCCTTTTTAACAAAGTGGATCAAGAAATTTCCTGCGTTGAAATCATCCAATACAATAATTAAATCTCCTGGAAATTGAGTGAAAATTGAAGTCACAGCTCCGTATATATATATGTTCATTACATCCAATGACATTTTATCTGTAATTTGAAAGTTGTAAAGAACTTTCAAATCGTCATTTTCTAAATCTTCATTCCAATACAAACATGGAAAATGCAAGCCCATTTTCCTATTGAACTTATAATCAAGATCAGGAAGTATTTCGATGCTATCCGTTATAAGTACTATTGAATAATTATCTTTAAAATCTTCGAAATCACTTGTTATTTTTGAATAGTCAAAAATCAAATCTTTTGGACTAAAATCTCCTGGCTGAGAATTCAAATCAGGACAAATCAAACTGGTCAATATGAGTAGAATAATTAATTTCATTTTATAATATTTCAATCGCTTGCTTTATTGCATTTTCTATTTGTGTGATCATATGTACTTTACTAAGATCAGAATCTCCAAGTAGGTATCCAACGTGAATATGGCCAGTTTTTAATTCGATTGCGACTAAACACTTTAAAAATCTGTGATAGAAAAGCAAGTCAATATAATATTCCTTTTGATTTAGTTTTAATCTGTATTAGTTTCCAATAATAAATCTCTCATATTCTCTACAAGTCTATTTTCTAATTCACGTTCTAATATTGGTTTAGTTATTCCAAGAAAATCAAGATTATATTCACTTTTCAACGCTTCATTTGCTTGTTCGGACAAATGAACTGGTACTGCTTTTTTAAAATTAGTTTGTTTAGGGTTTAGTAAATGTCTTTCATAAGCATCTGCCTTTATCTGATTTAATAAAACAGACCTGCTCCAAGCCATTTCATCTGTAGATTTTAAATAGTACGCTCTTTCATCTTTGTCTTTTATTTTGTGAATTATCCGCATATTTGATCCCTCAGGTATAGTAAATGTCATTTTTAATAAATTACTTTCATCTTTGTATTCAAGATAAAATTGACGCATTTTCCATAAGCTTTGTGGCGAATAACCTTTTATTCCGTCTATTATTTTATTAATATCGTTTGATATTGAATTAACAATAGATTTCCACCAACCATTTTTTTTGTTGATGGTTATTTGTTTTCCTATTTCAAAATTTAAACCAATATGATGTTTGTTTACAGATTTAAAAGCATTGTATCGTGCAGAGTTTATAATAGAAATAACCTCATTGATAAATGTGTTATAATGGTTTGTATATAAATCTTTCATATTTGTTATCAAATTCTCTCACAAGTGTTATAGATATTCAAAAGTACAAAAAACTCTCACAGTTGTGAGAGTTTTTACAATCAATGATTTTATCTATTTGTCAATATTCATTAAAGCACTATCTTTATCAGGTTTAATACTGTAATAAGTGTACTCGTCTTGTCCTTTATACCATCTGTAACGTGATTGAGTAAATCTAAACATTCTTAAAACTACTTGAACTTGTGTTTGAAATTCTTTTTTGTTTTTATTCGCTGTGTAGGCTTCCCATTTGTCATAACAACACTAAATTAAGGGATGATATTGACTCCCCAAATTCCTTTTTAGGCTAAGGCTCAAGTAAAAAGTATATTGCACCATCGTAGGCAACTGCCCGCTCTTATTGCATCGTAGTCTGTGAACTTAATATTCCATCATGATTCTAGTGGGAATACAGGATAATTCAGATGGGAATTGGGTAGCGATATTCAAACTCTGCTCAAGGGAACATTTGAAACAATAATCATCACCGTTTATCCTTGTAGTAACAACGAGGAACATTTTAGTGATATCACTGACATTCAGTCTTATATAATTAACTTCGTCTTTTAGACAATAAAGTTGGTCAAAGTAACCTACGTTACAAACACCGCCCATTTAATAGGTACTTTTACACCAACAAAACATATCTATTATGATTCGAAATAAAATGAAAAGCAGAAGCATTATTATAGCTTTTATACTAATAAACAGCCTTCTATCAGCACAGAATATAAACACCCTGGATAAAGCAAAAGAATTAAACGCACAACATAAATACAAAACTTCCATTGATCTTCTAGCAGAATGGACAAAAACCCACCAGGATGTAAATTCTCTATGGTATTATGCTCAGACTTTGCATTTAGCGAAGAAGTATGTGCAATCGCAAAATGTGTACAATACCACCATTGAAAAATACCCTGAAAATTCAGTATTAAAATTGGATTCTGCCAATAAATTGGCAGAATCAGGAAAATTTGAAGACGCCATCAAGATACTATTACCATTTACGATTACGAAGGATGAAAATCAAACTTTTGCACTACAATCTATCGCAAAAACTTACTATTGGCAGGGTGCATACGACCAGGCTGCTGATGCTGTAGCCAAAGCATTGGCACTGGATCCACAGGACAAAAGCACCATAGCGTTAAGCAAGAATATAGAAGTGACCAGAAAAAAATGGATCGGGATAAGTCATACCTATTCAAAAGACAATCAGCCACAGCGAATAAACAAAACTGCCTTGGAGGGTGGATACTATATTAATGATTTCGCAACTATAGGTGCTAAACTAGACATATCATCATACCACAAAGATGATAAAAATTCTATGGGAATGGGCGTGCGGTTTTTTAATATTCTTAATTTTCACCAACTTAAAGCTAAGTCTCATATAGAATTTGGCTTTGACCTTCTCCCTAACAATGATGCTTCTTTCAATGGACTTGTATTATTAAAAAAACATCTATACCGGCATTTAGGGGCAGAAGTAAACGCTTCTAGAAGACCTTATCTATTGACCAACATCGCACTTGACAAGAAAATAATGGAGAATACCTATGGCATGGCTCTTACCTGGAACGACCCCAATGGATATATGGCTAGATCGGCAATAGATTTCAATCGTTATAACACAGAGGACAATTCATATTACACAGCGAGTGTCTGGGCTTTGTCACCAGTACTGAAACGCACTATCTATAATTTCAGGGTCGGTTATGGCTTTAGTTATAGCGCCTCAAAAACGAGCACCTTCACTAGTACAAACTCATTAGAGGATATCATCCAAACCCATTGGGATCATCCGAAACTACCAATAGATGGATACTATGCGCCAATATTCACCCCGAGCAAACAATTAGTCAATACGGCTATTGCTTCAGTAGATATCAAGCCAATAGACAAGTTAAAAATCAACCTAACTGGAAAGGTAGGTTTCTATAGCACTACGGACAATCCATATCTTACGCTAAACGTTAATTCTAACAGTGAATATTATATCAATAGAGGTTTTGCCAAGGAGCGTTATTACCCTTTTGAAGTTAATACTTCCTTAACGTATGATATTTCTTCTAAATTTGTCATTCAAGGCATTTATAGATATCAGTCAACGAATTATTACAACATTCATATTGGAGGAATAAATGCCAAATATTTATTCTAGAAAAAATGACCAAAAAAAGCTCAGATAGCTACTGGGAATTTCGGGCTGCAGCAGATGTAACGATCATCGATAGATTTATTCTAGCCGTTCTGTTTTTCGCAGGCATCTTTAGTCTTGTATTGCTGGCAGAGTGGTGGTTCCAGGAAAAACACATTGTTAACTTCCCACTATTTGTGGTGCTTAGCACCTTCTTCTGGTATGGAATATTTCGCATCGCTCTTATTTGGGTTAACTATTTGCGGATATCAAAGCCATCGATAGTACCGACACCACGGAAAGGCTTAAGTGTTGCAATATTTACTACTAGTGCCCCTGGCGAGCCTCTTTCTATGTTTAAAAAAACGTTTGAAGCACTGAACAATGTCACCTATCCTCATCAGACTTATCTGTTGGATAGCACGGAGGATATCGCCTTCAAAGAACTGGCAGAGGCGTATGGTGTAAAGCATTTCAATTTAGTTAACCTACCGGGCGCTAAGGCGGGAAAAGTCAACAAAGCGTTAGAACTTACTGACGAGGAATTTATTTTAATTTTAGATCCAGACCATATCGCATTCCCCAATTTCCTGGATCAAACTCTAGGTTTTTTTGAAGATGAGAAAGTAGGTTTTGTACAGGTATCTCAGGGGTATTACAATCAACCTACATCATTTGTAGCAGCAGGAGCAGCAGAGCAAACCTATTCTTTTTATGGGCCTACACAGATGGGATTATTTGGCCATGGTTGTGCTGTTGCTATCGGTGCGAATTGCACTTTCAGAAGAAGTGCGTTGGATAGCATTGGCGGTCATGCGGTAGCTCTTGCTGAGGATCTCGTAACATCCATGCGGATACACTCCGAAGGCTGGAAGTCAGTTTACAATCCTGTCATAGTAAGCAGAGGACTGGTGCCTGAAGAGTTTGGCTCGTTTGCCAAGCAACAATTAAAATGGTCTCGTGGGGTTTTCGAAGTTCTTTTCACCGACTACCCTGCCCTGTTTAAGAAGTTTTCCTTTTGGCAGAAATTTTCTTATGGTGCTATTTCCTTTTACTACTTTGCGGGTTTATTGAGTTTCTTCTTTGTCTTAATTCCGCCATTATACTTTCTTACAGGAGTAATTCCAGCAAATATGATCTTCACAGAATTTATTATTAAAGGCGGTCCGCTGGTTATTATTTCGACCGCCATTTATGCCTATTCACAAAAGTTTATGGTTCATCCAGAGACGGAAAGAGGCTTTCATTGGCGCGCGATGATCTTAAAATATGCTCTTTGGCCTGTTTACTTTTTCAGTTTAATCCTTTCCCTTTTTGGATACAAAATACCCTATATTCCAACTGAAAAAACCGCTAGTGTCGGAAGTGTAACCCCATTTGCCAGACCACTAATTTGGTACAATATCTTGTTCCTGATCACTATCATATTAGTGGTAATCCAAAGAAATTACTATATGCCTGAAAGCGAATTACTCTTTACTTCCTCCAGAACTTGGGGAATGATAGGTTTTTCTTTTTTAGCCTTTATCATGTCTTCCCTTGGCATTATGGCAGCATACGAAGCCGTCAAATTAAAACAAGAAATCCCTTGGGAAAAGGTGGACGTACAGAATATAAACGTGAACCCATCAAAAACAAAACAATAATTACAAAAACAGAACAATATGAAAACTTTAATATTAGCTGGAGGTTTTGGCACACGACTAAGCGAAGCAACAGACCTCATTCCAAAGCCTATGGTTCCGATCGGGCCTGAACCTATATTGTGGCATATTATGAAATCCTATTGCCATTATGGGCATACAGAATTTGTAATATTACTTGGCTACAAAGGGCATGTCATTAAGGATTATTTTATAAATTATTTTTACAATAAAAGTGATGTCATCGTTGATGTCAAAAAAAATAGTGTAGAGGTAATAAACAATAGAGCGGAGCCTTGGAAAGTCACCCTATTGGAAACCGGCTTGCATACCATGACGGGAGGAAGAATAAAAAGAGCAAAAGAAGTGATCGGAGATGAGACTTTCATGCTTACGTATGGCGATGGTGTCGGTGACATTAATATTGATGAATTGGTCGATTTTCACAAACAGCACGGCAAACTAGCAACCATGACTTCCTACCAACCACACGGTAGATTTGGGGGCATTGCTTTTGATAATGATGAGAAAAAAGTACATGCGTTTATGGAAAAACCCGCAGGTGATGGTGGCTGGATAAATGCCGGATTTTTTGTTTGTGAACCAGGTGTCCTTGACTACATAGATGAAGGCGATGGAACAATATGGGAAAGAGGTCCTCTAGAAAACCTAGCGAAAGACGATGAATTGTATTCGTACAAACACCATGGTTTTTGGAAACCAATGGATACACTAAGAGATAATAAACAACTTAATGATTTGTGGAATCACGATAAAGCGCTATGGAAAAAATGGTAAACTTCGAAAATCTTTTTAACGGAATATACAAAGGCAAAAAGGTATTGGTCACCGGTCACAATGGTTTCAAGGGCTCCTGGCTATCCCTATGGTTGAATCAGATGGGAGCCGAAGTATTCGGATATGCCTTAGCGCCAACCACCGAACCCAACCACTTCACTTTGTTGAGTACGGATATTAATTTCATCCACGCAGACTTACGGGATCTGGAAAGCTTGGAGCGTTATATAGAAAAAGTACAACCAGAGATAGTGTTTCACTTGGCAGCACAAGCCTTGGTACGCCCATCGTATGAAGATCCGATAGAGACTTACTCTACGAATGTGATGGGTAGTCTGCATGTCTATGAAGCCTGTAGGAAGTCTGAAAGTGTAAAGGCAATTATTACAGTTACCAGTGACAAGTGCTATGAAAATAAGGAATGGATTTGGGGGTACAGAGAAAATGATCCCATGGGCGGCTTTGATCCTTACAGCGCATCAAAGGGCATGGTAGAACTGATGACATCCTCCTATAGGAATTCGTTTTTCAACTTGAAAGATTACAAAAAGAAGCACCATATCTTACTAGGAAGTGTAAGAGCAGGAAATGTAATCGGTGGTGGAGATTGGGCCACGGACAGACTCATTCCTGATATCGTAAAAGCTGCAAATAAAGAGGACGCAGTACAGATAAGAAATCCAAAAGCTACTAGACCTTGGCAGCATGTTCTGGAGCCATTGAGTGGCTATTTGACACTTGGATGGAGACTCTTAGAGGGTAAAACAGAATTCGCTGAAGGGTGGAATTTTGGACCAGAAATGGACAGTAATTTATCCGTAGGTGAGATAGCAGCACTATCCAAAAAAGTATGGAAAAATGTTCAAATAGAGACTGAATCCAATAGCGATGATCTTCACGAAGCGAATCTACTCATGCTCGATTGTTCGAAAGCAAATAAAATGCTAAAGTGGCGTGCCGTATGGAAAATGGAGAACACTATCGACAAAACCATAGGTTGGTATAAATCATATTACGAAAACGACAAGATAAATACCATTGAGGACATAAAGAGTTATGTGGAAGATGCTACAAAAAAAGAAGCCATTTGGACATAATCGCTATCCATTTTAAATAAAAATAAATTGAAGAATAAAAAAATATTAGTCACTGGTGGAAATGGATATTTGGGATCTTTTTTAGTCAAAAAACTAAGAGAGGAACAAGCAATGGTATTCATCATGGACAACAAACCAAACCATCATGATGGGGAGTTCATAGTGGACATCACCAACAAAGAAGACGTAGCGCAGGCGATAGATAAAATCCGACCTGACATCATTTTTCACTTGGCGGCTAGCCTCAATAGAGAACGGAACTTTGACCAATTCGAATTAATAAATAATATAAATCATATTGGGACTTATAATCTATTGAATGCCTTGAAAAAAATAGATTATGAAAACTTTATTTTCGTCAGTACTAGTGAAATATATGGTAACAACAAAGCGCCTTTTCATGAAAAACAAATTCCAGATCCTGTGTCTCCATATTCCCTTACGAAAGTGTATAGTGAAAACCTAATAAAGACTTTCAGTAACACCTATAAAAAGCATTTTACTATCCTGAGATTATTTAATTTCTTTGGGGAGAATATGCCGAAGCAGTTCTTCATACCTCAGATGATAGAAGCGCTCAGGTCCAAAGCTTCATTCGACATGACGGAAGGCGAACAAACGCGGGACTTCTTATACATCAATGACATAATCCAAGGCATGATTCTAGCTGCAAAGAGCATCCATACTGATGAAACATATAACTTATGTAGCGGTGAAGCCGTTTCTTTGAAAAAATTAGTAACCACGATTCATAAATCACTTCAAAGTAATTGCAAAATAAATTTCGGGGCACTACCCTATCGAGAAAATGAAATATGGAATATGCTTGGAGATAGTACTAAGATTAAAAAACACCTAGGCTTCGAAGTAAAATATGGCATAGAAGAAGCAATAAAAGAAATAATTTGAGTATACTCAACCAATTCATTAAAACGAACGAATGAAACGAAACTCACTATATAGAATCGGATTTTTAACCTTTGCAATTTTTCTTGCTATCGGACTCGTATATTTGTTATCTATTGCAGGTAATAAGTCTGAAGGCCCGATAGAAAACCTCATGTCCAATGTAGAAAGAGGCGTTCAAAACATAGAAAACAAACTGCTTATAGCGGATAGGGTTTCGGAAAGAAAAAACAATCTCTCATGGCTAAATAAGGATATCGCGCGTCTAAAAAACCCAGATAAAATTCTATTTGGCGGTTCTGACAACAGTAAGAAAGAATCATTTGAAACTATCTTGAATTTAGAGGACTCACTAGACACCACTTTTCCAATCATACATATATATAATGCTTGGGGCAGTAAGGCAGAGGAGAAATTCCCGACCATTTCCGCACAAACTATTATTAACATGGGCTCTATACCCATGATAACTTGGGAGCCATGGTTGGGCGATTTTGATGAAGAGGAGTATTTGGGAATTCCTACGGCTGACAAAAGAGATCGGGAATGTCTGAAAGCGATAGCTAGTGGCACATATGACAAATACATTCATTTTTGGGCGCAAGATGCTAAGGAGATGAATGCCCCTATCTTTATAAGACTGGCGCATGAAATGAATGATCCCTATAGATATCCTTGGGGTCCTCAGAACAATAAACCGCAAGATTTTATTGCTGCTTGGCAACATATACACGATGTATTTGAAGAAGAAGGTGCTGATAATATTATTTGGGTTTGGTCTCCCCACCCCTCTTATAAATATTTTGAAGCTTTCTATCCCGGCAGTGATTATGTGGATTATGTAGGGCTCGGGGTTTTGAATTTTGGTACTGCTGCCTCATGGAGTAAATGGTGGTCTTTTGAAGATTTATTTGGAAAAGATTATGATGAGCTAGCAGTATTCGATAAACCCATAATGATTGCTGAATTTGGGTCATTAAATGTAGGCGGCAATAGAGCCAAATGGTTTGCCGATGCGCTTAGGGATCTCCCTTCGAAATACCCACAAATAAAATCTATTCTATTCTTCCACTACCCTGCTGACAAGACACTTACGGACAAACAGATAAGCTGGTATTTCATTCAGGACAATGACGTTTTAGATTCAATTAAATCGACTATTTCTTCTTGGTAGGGACTTGGTTGAATTATGATTTTAGGATGTCATCCGGTGTACAAGTTATTCCTTTATTTTTAATACCAAATACTTGTCCCTTCCGAAGGTCACAAAATACATCGGGTACACCAAAGTAATTATCCCCAACATTATGAATATGGGGCTCTTTGTAAGGAAAAATAATAAAACAAACAACATCATTACTCCTCTAAAGGCATTTTCGTATTTAAAACTATTCAAAGTCAATGTTGTGATACTATCGTCACTAACATTTATCTTTAACCTTTGACACTCGCACCAAGAAACTGTTGCGTGAATTTCATGTTCTCCATTTTCTATTTCAAACTCTTTTATTTCACCTGCTACTTTACCTATTTCCTTTTCATCAACAAATATTGTTGCTATTGTTGAACTCTCAACTTTAATCTTCCCCATATTTTTTATAATGAATATTTCTTCAATTAAATTTAGATAGATTTGTTGTTTCTACACACCTATCTATCATCCTTGATACTTATTGACAGGTTATTATTAGATTTATAATTAGCATTATCGATCAATTGTAATGTTTTTATTGATAGATTTAATAATCTACAAATCTTAGGTGTCACATCCTGTAGATGAACACAATACCCCTACAAATAAAGCGTCAAATATCTGTCAAAACGAATCACTATCTCAAGATGCTTCGTCAGTAACTTTCAACCTACAGGTAGGACATTCATAGCCATTGTTCCCTTTTTTCAGTTTGATTCCCTCCAGATTGGTTACCACATAATCCATAATAAAGGCGTGGTTGGCACTGCCGTTATTCACGTCTATCTGCTTATCAACATATAGTTCTCGTATCTTATTGTCGTACTCTTGCTTTCCCCAGCAGTTGGGACACAATCCTTTGGGGGTTTCACCTTTCGTTTCATTGGCAGCGCGTTTGAAGAATTCTATTAGTCTTTCAATCATCTTTTCTTTTGATTATTCATTTGTATAAAGGTAATTGATTTAGATTTATTTTAGTGATAAAAAGAATGATGTATGAACAGTTGAAGTTAATATTGGTTGTTTTAATGATATTATAATTCTTCGACTTTGAAATATTACTGGTCCTGTCACCCATTTATTAATCACTCATACAATACATAAAAAAACAAATACGAAATGGGTTCGATCATCAAAACAATCTAAATATATTCCATTCAAATACTGGATAGATACCTGTTTAAATTGTTCGTACAGCCACTATGATATAACTGCTTTTGAATTAATAAAAAATTCCTCCTACCACTCTCTTTTGTCTTTCCATTCCGAAATTCTGGTTTAATATGTGTGCCCTGTCTATTTCATTTTTTGAAAAAATTATCCTCGTTCCATTTTTTTGGGTTATTAATTATATAATTCGAAATATTCCTAAATGACCGTTCATTTCGGATTACATGATCGTGAAAACGGGATTGCCATCCGAAATTCGCATGAATTTTACGTGCATTTCTGGTTACCACCGATTTATAGGAACGTATAATGGTGGAAATGGATCCCGGTTTTGGTGAAATATTTGCCATTTGTTGGTTTTTTTGGTTGGTTGGTGGGGATGGGGGTTGGGGCGTATTGGTTGGTGGGGTTGCGTGGGTGGTGGATGGGGTTGCCGGTTGGGGCGTATTGGTTGGTGGGGTTGCGTGGGTGGTGGATGGGGTTGCGTGGGTGGTAGAGGCGTTGCACTGCAACGCCTCTACGGCCAACGCACCATCCAACGCACCATCCAACGTACCATCCAACGTACCATCCATCGCATCCCCATTTTTATCCATGATCAATATTCCATGGGTATGGTTGGGCATTATTACAAATTCACCCAATTTAACAAATGGAAAATGTTGCGGTATTTCGTTCCAAAATTGATATGCCAATTCCCCGATTTTATTTAATCGCATTTCACCATCGATTACATTACCAAAAAAATGCAATCTGTTTTTTGTACAAATGGTAATAAAATACATACCATTGCTACCGTAATCCCAATTGGGTAAACGGGCAGATTTTATACGATATTTATTTTTGAATTTTTCTGTCATTGTCAATGTATTTTCTAATTACAATTCAAACTGGGTCGATTTGTAACGGTTTTATATATTTTCATGCTATTCGGCAAGGTACATGTACAAATGTAATGGAATTATAAAAAGGTATATCTCATTGAATAGGTTTTTCAAAAAATATATTGCTGTTTTCAACTAAAGTTATAAGGTCTTAGTTAGTGGATATTTTTTAATCTACAACAGTGGTGTAGTTACTGGAATGCACAGAGATTTGTCTAAGAACATACAACATCTTTGGGTATTCACCAATACCATTCAACAACATCTTAACCCCATGTTACCTTAAATTTCAACCTGTATCACTCCCGCTTTTCATTTTATATGGTTACTACCTCTTGAGTGAAACATTTGATTTTACTTTCTATTATTTTCACAACGTTGTTAGTAGTATATAATTCTCGGAGAATGAGGTTGTCTTTTTAATATCTAGAACATATTTAAATCTATTTGGCGGTAGATCCTGATCATGAAAATATTTAAACATATCAAATCACCCTGTATCACAAGTATATTTTCAATAGGCAATTTATCTTCGAGATATGCTTGACTAATAGCTTCTTAAGTTCTCGTCAAAAGTATTTACTAGAGCAGCTCCTAATATGGAAAACTATATTTTCCATGTTTATTGTTTTACTAGTGATCAAAGCAATACCTAAAGTATTTCTTGTCGTTAAAAGTAATATCTATATTTACTAGATCATGATTGAATTTCTCTTGAGCTAATCTCTAATTACTTTAGTCTTGAGAATGTGGCTGTCCACTTCTAACTCAAGTATAAAAACACCTTTATCCAAAGATGAAAGATCAAGAAAAGTACTACTAAAATTATCGGCCAATAAAATATTCCCAAGCATATCGAATACTCGATATTTACCATTGTAATGATCGGAGAAATAAACTTTATCTTTTGTGGGATTTGGATAGATTTCTAGGAAAGCGTTAGCGGTCTCGTCAATTCCAGTTATACAATCAGGATTAAATTGATTACAACCTGGATCATTTCCTTCTATCCATATCCCTGCAGGGTCATTAAATATCCGTTGACAAATTGGATCCAAATCACACATAGCTAATTGAGGATTAAAAACTATTTGTAACATATAAGGTAATGCAGAAATATTCCCCAATCCTTCAATATTATTCAGTGAAGCATTGGTATGTATTTCCAAACTTATGGGCTGGGTTAAATTAGATAGTCCATCTAGATTATCCAAATTATCATTGTATTGCAAACACAATAATCCCTCAAAATCATTCAATCCACTAAGACCATCCATACTATGTAATGCGTTATTATTTATTATCATGATATTTAATTCGACTTCAACAACATTCTCTAATCCCACAATCTCAACCATGGAAGCGTTTCCTTGAAGATAAAGATAGCCTATATGTTCTAACTGATCTAAGCCAAAATCTACTAAAATCGGATTGTTCTGAATCCAAAATTCCTCTAACGAAGTAACTTGTTCAAGCCCGGTTAGCTCTTCTAACAATGAATTATACGAGACATTAAGGGTCTTAAGCGCATCACTTACATTGATACCATCAAAACTTGTTAAGAAAGTATTACCAATTCCTAAGTGACTGTTCACGGTGATGTCTGCACCCTGCAATGATGTAATAGGGCCTGAGACAACAAGATTATCCACACTGCATGTTAAATCATCGAATATAATATCACCGATACTGGATATTCTCAAAATACCACCAACTTGTTCAAGATTGTACAACCCGCTAATATTACTAAGTGACTCATTTTCTGAAATAATAAAATCATTATTTATCAATATTAAATTAGGAAGGACAATATCCTCTAAAGATGCGCAATTCGTGATATTCAAATTTCCACCCACTACCAGCAAACTATTTAATCCAGAAAGATCAGAAAGTACAGGGTTTCCGATAATCTTTATATCTTCTTCAACAAACAATAAACTCGGCATCGACAATGAAACCAGCTGGTCATTAGAACCTATTTTAACATCCCGGCCAACAGACTCGATATTATGCAACCCATAAATGCTGGTTAAATTATCAGCACCCCATATCTTTATCCGACCATCCACTCGCTCGATCTGAGCCAACTGACTTAGATTATAAATATCATCACCATAAACTCTCAAGTCTCCCAATATATGAGTGCAATCGGGATAGAATGTAACAAAATCTTCTATATCTTCTTCGTTTAATATGACCAAATTCTCTTCATAGCAGGTTTGGGAATATGCGTGAAAAGTAAATAGGATTGCGAATAGTGTAATGGATATATTTTTCATGTTTTTCATATTTATTGTTTTATTGTTAATCAAAGTGATCAAAGCAATACCCAAAGTATTTCTTGTCGTTAAAAGTAATACCTACATCTACTTAACAATCATAAGTTGACATAATAATATGTGGAAATTTACATCTCTAACCCCCCTTCTCAGAGAGGATCGAGTCATTTTTATTTTAGAAATAACTTTGGAACAATATTTGTAGATTTACCATTTTTATAAACTAACTATAATCCCTTAATAGCATGAAGAATATAATATTTCTTGGTGGGTTATCCTTAATGGTCCTCCTATCTTGCAACTCAAAACCAAGTGAACCCGATTTTACCTCTGAAGGGTTAAAGCCGATTTATCTCCAGATAGAAGACTACGATCAGATCAGTCAAATCGCACCAATTCCATTCGAACGGGTAGGGAAAATTTACAAACAAGGATCGAATATTTTCATCTCTGACAAAGGAAAAGGTGTACATATTATCAATAATATGAATCCCGCAAATCCTGAAAAAATTACATTTTTGGAAATCCCTGGCAACTTTGACATGGCTACAAGAGGTTCATATTTATATGCAGATAACTTCACCGACCTGGTAACCTTACATATTGGAAATCTTCAGGAGGTGACAGTTATTGATCGAATTCTCAATGTATATCCAGAAATTAATTCACTGGATTACCCTCAATTTCATAGTGGATATTTCGAATGTGTAGATGACAGCAAAGGACTGGTTGTGGACTGGGAAGAAGCTACTTTAACTAACCCTAAATGCTCAAGATAATGAAAATCAATTATTCTATAATAATACTCATAACATTACTTTTAGCTGCTTGCGGAAAAGATTCTCTAGCACCTAATCAAAGTAGAACTACAGAAAACGGAAAGTCTGGATCGTTGGCAAAGATGATTACCATAAACGATTACCTGTATGTAATTAATGATTCCGAATTAAGAATGTATAGCCTTGACAACCCCCAGTCACCAGAATTACAAAACGTAACTGATGTAGGGTTTGGTATAGAAACTATTTTCCCTTTTGCGGATTTCTTATTTATCGGTAGCACGGACGGCATGTATGTATATGACATTACAGACCCTACAAACCCTACCCTTACTACGCAAGATGTAGTTCAGCATATTACAGCTTGTGATCCGGTGGTAGCCAATGAGAATTTTGCTTTTGTGACACTTAATACCGCAAGAACAAGTTGTGGAAACGTAGCCAACATTAATATTCTTATTACTTATGACATCAGTAACATCAACGACATTCAAGAAATAAACACTCTTGATATGGATACGCCTAAAGGTCTTGCTTTGGAGGGCGATCGACTTTATGTATGCTCTGGAAATAATGGGATTATTATTTTAGACATATCCAATCCTCAAAATCCGCCCCAACAAATCGGTACTATCGAAGGATTTGATGGTCATGACATCATTATGGATAATGGCCTTATGATGGTAGTATGTGAAGATGGCCTTCGACAATATGACTATAGCGATCCAGATAATATCACCTTTATATCCTTTCTTAGTTTAGATGAATAAAAAAGCACTAGTATCCCTTTTATTTATTGTATGTAGTGGCGTCATGAATGCTCAACTTCAGGTCAACATGAACAAGCCTGAACCTAATGAAATTTCTACTTTCGTATTTCATACCAAGCTCACTGATCATTTGAAATTTCGCAAACCTAGCATTACGTTTGGTGTCGAGTGTAATTTCACCAAGACGATAGCTTTAAATGTAGAAGGTGGCTATATCTATGACAACAATAGCAATGATATCGGCATCGGAGTAAGTGGATATAAATATGGTGTCGAACCTAGAATTTATATCTCTCGTAAGACAGACAGTTCAAATTCAAATCCTTTCATATCCTTTTACTGGGGACATGATGAGTCCACCAGTTTACGAATTGTAAACGTTCAAAGATTCAATGGTGCTTTTACACAAAAAATGGATATTATTCGAACGGAAAAGAATAACGTAGGCTACCTGAGCGTTGGTTTTTCTCATTACACTGGTAAAAAATTAAAGACTACCGTTGCAATGGGCATCGGATCACGAATAACTAGGCTTTCCAACAACCTACCGGAGGATGCTGAATTGGTGCCTGACGGACGGTTTTTTTTCGCCAATAATAATCGTTTGATTTCGGGATTCCGCTCCATACCATCACTTCGACTATCGGTATATCTCACTTGGTCCGGTAAGCCTTAAACTTATGTTATGTTGTAGATGATCTTTTGCTATCTTTAACGTTTTAAATATATATAAAACGCATCCTTGAAAACCAAAAAATCCCTACCCCCATTTAGCTGTCGGCACACTTCACAAGTACCTAAGCTATTGGGTCAGTTGAACTGTACAATAGCAATCTCTACTTATCAAGCTGGAAAAATAATCTTCCTATCCGCAAAAGATGACAACACTATCGTGCAACTCCCGCGTCATTTCCAAAAGGTAATGGGTATTGCCGAGGATAAAGAAAATGACAAACTAGCACTGGCGTGTAAAGACAAGGTAATTGTATTTGCAAATTCACCTGAACTGGCTAAACATTACCCTAAGTCTCCGAACAAGTATGATGCATTATACCTACCTAGGATGACATATCATACTGGCCCTATGGATATTCATGATCTCAGTTTTGGAGAAAAAGGAAAGCTATATGCCGTCAACACATTATTTTCATGTATCGTAGAATTGGACGACAACTATAATTTCATTCCATACTGGACACCACCATTTATTGATAAGATAACCAGTGAAGATCGATGTCATCTCAATGGTATGGCTATGAAAGATGGCAAACCTAAATATGCTACCGCATTCAACCAGGGTAATACCATGCAAAGCTGGCGGGAGAATATTACTGAAACTGGCGTTATTTTTGACTTGGACACCAATGAGGTGATTGCGGAAAATCTTGCCATGCCGCACTCTCCTAGAATATTCAATGACGAACTGTATGTATTGCTTTCGGCAACTGGTGAATTAGTGAAAATAGACACCAATACTGGTAAAAAAGAAACCATAATTAAACTTGATGGATTCGTCAGAGGCATGTCATTACATCAAGATTACCTGTTTATAGGGCTATCAAAACATAGAAAAAAATCATCCACATTTTCACAATTAGACATTGCGAAACAATCTAGTCCTCCGGGGATCAAAATCATTCATCTTCCAACAAAAAGCCTTGCTGGAGAGATCAACTATCTGAGTTCGCTAGACGAAATATATGACGTACATATACTTGCTAACAAACAAAGACCGAACATCCTTAATACCATGACCGAGGATCATAATAACGGACTAATGACCCCTGATGCAACTTATTGGGCTAAGAAAAATAGCAAATAAATTTCACTACATTTGGGGAAATTAAAAAAATGAGACTGCATAAGCATTTAACTTTAATACTATTGCTAATTGTCCACTTTGGTTATTCACAAAGTAATTCCTTTGAAATCAGAGCAGGCATTAACGTATCAAGCGTTGCCAGTGGCGCAAATTGGGAAGCATACCAAAGGGATTTAACATACAAAGCAGGATTGGCTATAGGGTTAAACTACCAACATGATATTAACAAAAATATTTTTCTCAGTACTGGATTGTTGTACGACAACCGGGGGAATACAAGCGCTATTCGGCTAGTCAATAAACCAGACGGAAAAATCTATAGTAAGTACAACTATATCGGAATACCCTTGAGAATAGGGTTTTATGGTATAAAGTCCAACCGAGTACAGGTAAGTTTCGGACTTATCCCAGCTTATCTTATGTCGGCTCACATGAAAATCGGAAAATCGTTTCAAAGTAATCTACCAAATGGATCAATACCCTCGGATTTTACCAGTATTGTCAATCGTATTGATATTTCAGGTCAAATAGAACTCGGTATCAATATTGCAAAATTTTCCAGTAGTGAACTTAGTCTGTATTTTCGAGCCATGCACGGCATCACTAAGCTATATAGTATAGGCGACCATTCCAGCGGCTTACACTTATTAATTAATACCTCAATAGGATATTCATTTGGAATGAAAGAAGCTGTCAACACAAATGAATGATTTTCAGGAGTTAGAAAAAGCAATTGTAGTATCAACAAAATGAAACTGTGGAGAGATTACACCTGGTTTCCTTCCAAAATAACGCCAGAATTCATGATTTTGCCTTCACGAAAATAAATAGTGCAATTCATTGATAAATATCTTTTATATTTAAAAAAAAAGAATGATCTTTGTCGCCCCTAATAAAGAGGGATAAAACAATAATTATTTAAATTAATTAACGGGGTTTAGGACCCTTATAAAACTATTAATCATGGCAACTCGCATAAGATTACAAAGACACGGAAAAAAAAGATACCCATACTACCACATAGTAGTAGCTGACAGCAGGGTAAAAAGAGATGGCGCTAAAATCGAAAGAATAGGCGATTACGATCCAAATAAAAATCCAGCAATTATCAATCTTGACTTCGACAGGGCTTTATACTGGCTTCAAACCGGAGCTCAACCAAGTGACACTTGTCGTGCTATCCTTTCCTACAAAGGAGTGATGCACAAGAACCACCTATTAAATGGTGTAAAGAAAGGTGCTTTTGATGAAGCAGAAGCCAATAAAAAATATGATGCTTGGTTTGCTGAAAAAGAAGCTAAGCTAATGACTCAAGGTGAAGCTCTAGCTGCTAAAGCTGATGCTGATGAGAAAGCAATATTGGCTGCTGAAAAAGAAATTTCAGACAAAAGAGCTGCTGCAATCTTAGCCAAAACTTCACCTATAGTAGAAGAAGTTGCTCCTAGTGAAGCAGCGGATGCTGTAGCAACTGAAGCAGGTGATGCTGTAGAAGCTCCAACAGAAGAAGCTAAAACAGAAGAAGCGCCAAAAGCTGAAGAAGCTCCGAAAGAAGAAGTAAAAGTTGAAGAAGCTCCGAAAGCTGAAGAAGCGCCAAAAGAAGAAGTAAAAGTTGAGGAAGCTCCGAAAGAAGCACCAAAAGAAGAAGTAAAAGCGAAAGAAGAAGCTCCTAAGAAAGAAGCAAAAGCGGATGACTTAACGAAAGTTGAAGGAATCGGTCCAAAGATTGCAGAAGTACTTAATGGAAAAGACATTAGAACGTTTGCTGAACTTGCAGCTGCAAAAGCGGATGACATCAAAACAATCCTTACTGAAGCAGAAGGAAACTTCGGATCTCACGAGCCTACAACATGGCCTATGCAAGCCAAAATGGCTGCTGATGGCAAATGGGATGAGCTTAAAAAATGGCAAGATGAATCAGATGGTGGAAAGCCAATTGAAGCAAAAGCCGAAGAAGAAGAATAGCGCTCCTTCTCCATACAAGAAAGTTAATAAAAAACATCTCGATTCATCGGGGTGTTTTTTTTATACCCGAACTTCACTTTAATTAAAAAAACAGGATGAATATTAAATACATTGCACTGACCACACTGATATTACAAGCTTTATTGGGTTGCGTAAAAGATAAAATTGTATTGGATGAAAATACCATAATCCCAGGGTTAACTCCTTCTCTTGCGATACCCATTGGTGAAGCAAGTCTAACCCTAGAGGATGTGGATGAAATTGCCAATGCCGATGAATTGGCATATAATGCAGAGACAGGATATTACGAATATGTACTTAACCGGAAAATATTTCACTACCCATCAAGTCAATTACTTGCCATCGAAACTCAAAATTTAACTACTGATTTCTCTCTAAACCAGACTACTAGCGACCTGCTAAACCTAGGATCTGTAGGAGACATCACTCCCCTACCTCCATTAAATATGGTGTACGACATGAATTTAGACAATGGCGAATTGTTGGATTCAATCATTGTAAGTGAAGGATCCTTGTCTCTTAACCTTTCTTGTACGATCAAACATAATCTTGCATTTGACCTTACCATTCCAGGATTAAAACTAAATGGACAGCCTTACACCACCAGCTTCGTAATGAATTACCCCGGAAGTGTACCATTTGCACAGACGATAGATATCGATGTAAGCGGATACACACTAGACCTTACCGGTAATGGCAGTCAAGTTAACACCATATCCGTAGCGGCTCAAATCACACTCACCCATTCTGGTCAAAGCACTACTGCTGGTGATGCCATCATCGGTAATATGATATTTGACATTGATAAATTCCAGAGTGTATGGGGATATTTCGGGCAATACACCGAAATTATTGACGTAGATTCTAATGATGTCAACTTTTTTGACGATCTTAATGGAGGTACATTATTCCTAAGTGATCCAAGAATCGAACTGTCTATCATTAATACAGCTGGACTAGATATGGATGTGGAATTTACCAGTATTATCGCTCCTAATGGGGGATCGGAAATTTCTTTAGGGGGTACGGATCTTACCGAAATACCCACCATAGCTGGAGCTACAAACCCAGGCGACACGAGCATTACGTTGCATACGATTGACAATTCAGGAACCAGTCCAAACCTATCGGTAACACTAAACACCGATCCAGATTACTTTATCTATACTGCCTCTGGAACTACCAATCCTGATGGGGTAAGTGAGAATTTCATACTGGACACCTCCTATGTTAGCTGTAATGCTAAAATTATTATTCCAGCCTTCGGATATGCGGACAATTTCACTATTACAGATAGCATAGATGCTGATATCGAACAGATTATCAAAGACGCCAGTAGCTCCGGCTCTGTTGTAACTTATGAAGATGTCGAGGAATTCACTCTACGGTTAGTGATACGCAATGGACTACCAGTATCCGCAGGCGTAAAAGCTTATTTTACGGATTCCAATTACGTGGTCATCGACTCCGTATTCATGACCAATGACTACCAATATATCATAGATGCTGGCTTGGTAGATGTCTCCCTTGACCCTAGTGACGATCAATACGGCAGAGTATATCAATCAACCGAAAGTGTTACGGATATCACATTTACTAGAGATCAAATCCAACACTTGATTGACAACAAGGCTACAGAAATGATTATCAAAGCTATTGGATTTACAGCATTATCAAACACCCAGCAAGAGATCAAGTTTTTTCCGGATGATGAAATATGGATCAAAGTATCTGCAAAAATCGACTTCAACTTAGATCTTTCAAAATAAAATCATACGACCATGATTAGCAAAAAATTATTTTACGTCCTTACCTTTTTGACCTTATCACAAAGTGTAAATGCACAAGTGGATCTCACCATGTACAACATGACTGACATACCACAGAGTATGCATGTGAATCCATCGCATACGCCTAACTACAATTTTTACATCGGTATTCCAGGCTTGTCTTCTATCCATTTGCATTTGCAAAATACGGTATTCAACCCGTTTCATCTGTTCCAATTAGAAAATGGTGTAACCACCGTTCGAACCGATCACTTTATGAGTCGAGTTGGGCGAAACAACACCATAGGAATTGAAAATTCGTTTGAAATATTATCTTTCGGATTCAAGCAAAAAGAGAATTACTTTCACTTTTCACTTAAAGATCGTTCCTCGGCATCCATCCACTTACCAAAAGATCTACTAAGATTCCCTATCACAGGTAATGGAAGGTTTGACCAACTGGACAATAACTCCCTAGACTTTTCTAACTTAGAAATTGATGGCATGCATTACACTGAATTTGCCTTTGGATGGCAACGAGAGTTGAATGATCAGTGGAGCGTAGGCGCAAGAGTAAAATATCTCAAAGGGCTAGAAAATGTACGCACCACAAAAAGTGATCTGATATGGAAGACAGATCCAATAACCTACGACTGGACCTTCAATGGAGAAATGCAAGTCATGACTTCGGGAATTTACGAACTCCTTGACAATTCCAGTAATAACTCTCCTCTAGAGCAACAAGATTACAAAGAATACTTCACCTCCAAAAAGAACCATGGTTTCGGGATAGACTTAGGGACTACGTACAAGGTATCGGAACGATTGGATCTCTCCATGAGCGTCATTGACCTTGGTATCATAAAATGGAAAACAGGCAATAGGAATTTCATCACCAATAACGGTGAATTTGTGTATCCAGGCTTACAATTAACTGCGGAAATATATGGTGCCGACTCTACCTTTGCGGATAGTGTAGAAGCTGTTGTTGACGAGCTTGTAGCTGATATTAAAAATAATTTTGGATATGCAGAAAATACGGATAGTTATCGTACCGCACTACGATCAAGAATATACCTCAATGGAAACTACCAATTATACCAAGGCGCCAAGTCCTCTGGTAGCCTTGGGCTAACCGCTCAAGGAAAAATAAGAAATGGCAGTATTCATCCAAGCTTTAGCGTCTCCTACAATCAGAAATTAGGAAAGTGGCTTTCTGCTAGCGCGGTGTACTCTATCATCAACAAGGATTATCGCAACTTAGGAGCGGGATTACGATTGAACGGAGGCCCATTTCAGTGGTACATTACCGCGGATAATCTCATGCCTTTAACCGTTACAGAGATCAGTGTCGATGCGGAAAATGATGAGAAATATTTCATCCCCAGTTATAGTGAGAACATAATGTTTCATACTGGCTTTAACCTTACTTTCGGAAGAGACAGGAAGGATTCTGATGGTGATGGTATTTATGACAAAAAAGATAAATGTCCAGAAATTCCGGGTAAAAAAGAATTTGACGGATGCCCTGATTCGGATGATGATGGCATAACGGATGCAGAAGACAGTTGTCCGAATGACGCAGGCCCTAAAGAATTAAATGGTTGTCCCGACACCGATGGTGATGGGGTGATTGACAAAAAAGATATTTGTCCTCAACTTGCAGGCCCAGTAGAAAACAATGGCTGTCCGGATAAAGACGCAGATGGTGTAATGGACAATGAAGATGAATGTCCTGATGTTGCCGGTCCGGTAGAGAATAAAGGTTGCCCATGGGCGGATACAGACAATGATGGTATCCTTGACAAAGATGATAAATGTCCTGAGGTTGCTGGAATTCCAGAAAACGATGGTTGTCCAGGCAATGACAAAGATAGTGATGGTATCGTAGATGATGAAGATCAATGTCCCGATCAAGCAGGGCCAGCTTCAAACTTCGGATGCCCATTGAAAGATAGCGATAGTGACGGGGTGGCCGATATAGATGACAAATGTCCAAACACCTATGGATCCAAAGAAAATGAGGGCTGCCCTATGGTTTCTCAAGAAGACCAAGCAGTACTTTCAAGCACTTTTAGCAATGTCGAATTTCAATCCAACACTGCTGTCATTACTCAAGAATCCTATCCATCAATCGATAGACTGGTATCTATCTTACAGAGACACCCAGACTGGAAGTTGAAAATTGCAGGTCATACGGACAGTATCGGTGAAGAGGCTGCCAATTTAAATCTCTCCAAAAAGAGAGCACAAGCCGTTGCCGATTTATTGATTGAACGTGGTGTGTCCAGAGGCATGTTACATGTGATTGGATACGGAGAAAGTCAACCAATTGAGAGCAATATGTATCACCCTGGAAGACAAAAAAACAGACGGGTAGAACTTTCATTTGAATTCGATTAAACCAATACCAATGACGACTCCAAAGCATTACAATTTAATAGGTAGAATTGCCCGCACCAAAGGCTATAAAGGGGAGGTGGGCATTAAATTGAAACTTGATAATCCGCACTTGTTACTGGATGAAAAGGTGATCTATTTAGAAAGAAACAAGAAGTATATCCCCTACTTCATCGCACAGATAAAAATAACACCTAAGGGTCATGCAAACATATTTCTTGAAGACGTAGATGGTGACATGGCGCAGATGCTTGTCGGAAATGAAGTGTTTCTACCTAGAGAAATATTGGAAGCGCATCAAGAATCCACGATACTATTTCAAGATGTCATTGACTATCTTGTTTCCGATGTACAGCATGGTGAACTTGGTAAGGTGACGAATGTGATAGAACATCCTGGTAATGTATTGCTAGAAATTTCATACGGCCATGGGGAGATTTTGATTCCCATGATAGATGCCTTTGTAAAAAAAATAGACCACGATTCTCGCACGATATTAGTTGACACTCCTGAAGGATTGATCGAACTAAACCAATAACTTCATGGCTAATGATTACTTTCAATTCAAGCAATTCAGAATAAATCAAGATCAGTGCTCCATGAAAGTTGGAACGGATGGGGTGCTACTCGGTGCATGGGTAAACATCGTACAATCCAATACCATTCTCGACATTGGCGCTGGCACTGGACTCATATCCCTTATGATTGCTCAGAGAAACCCCGACAGCAGTATAGATGCTGTGGAGATAGATCATCATGCATATCTACAGGCGAGTCACAATGTTAATGAAAGTATTTTTAAAGAACAGATTCAGCTCATACACGTAGATTTCAATCAGTATAGCACGAACAAGAAATATGATTTCATCGTTTCCAACCCGCCATTCTTTAACCATGGCACTAGATCTCCAAATGCCAGTAGGAATATAGCGCGTCATAGTATAAAATTAGATTACGCTTCACTGATCAGTAAAGCCACTGGGATGTTACAACCCAACGGCAAACTAGCTTTGATTGTACCAAGCGATCAATTGGACGAAATAGTAAATATAGGTTCCTCTGTAGGCTTATATTGTAACAGGAAATGTTTGGTGTATCCAAACAGCAATAAACCATGCAAACGAGTTTTACTAGAGTTCTCAGGATTACCCACGGAAACTCATGAAGAAAAACTTATTCTGGAGACCCAACGGCACCAATATTCACCAGAAGCTCAAAGAATGTTTCAAGACTTTTATTTAAAGCTCTAGCCTACTCTACCACTAATTGTTGGCCGTTAACCGCTCCATTTATCTTCACCAGATAAACTCCCGAAGCTAATGATGACACATTAAGGTCAATCGTATGTACATTATCTTTGCTAGTATAATTCATCACCACACGACCTACTTGATCGTATATCTGCACTTCATCTATGGCTTTATGATTCTCCAGTTCAATAGAGACTTCTCCACGTACCGGGTTAGGAAACATATTGAATGAACTGGTCAATACTTCATCAATACCAGTAGCACATTCCACAGTCGGTTGATCCACATCATTGGCTATAACTGTAGATGAACTTACAATGAACAATCCTTGATCAATTCCACTAATAATTATATTTCCACTTTCAAAATACGGATACACACTCCACGACCCATTAAAATTTGCTGAATTCGTACTAGGATTAATATCAAAGAACCCCACCTCTTCGAGTCTATTGCCAGATTCTTCACCTATTTGCAACACTCTCAATCCACTGTTATAGTTTGCTTCAAATAGTTTGTCACCCTTAACGTATAGATTGTGGTCAATAGCTGTAGTCTCACCAAAAAATTCTTCTATCAATACAGGATTATCCAAATCACTAATATCCATGATTAATGTTCTGGTATTATTATTTGTTTGTAGTTCATCCAATTCATCATTCATATATGCGATAGTGCGATCCTCGCTTAGCCACCCCTGGTGCGTATATCCAATAGAAGGATATTCCGTTCTACTGATCTGTATAGGATCTGTTTTGTCCGTCACGTCCACAATAGTAATAGAGTTTTCATTAAACCCAAAGAATATCTCTTTACATTGGTGCTCTACATCTGGTCCATCATAGATGATGATTTGCGCATCGTGTGTATATCCATCTGCATCGTATCCTCCTTCGGTTATCGGATTAAGTGGATCTTGAATGTTTATAAAATGTGGCCCGCCATCAAATGTTGTACCGCCAATAGAATAGGCATATCCGGTCTCTTCATTAATTGCGATATTATGAGAACTTCCAAAGTCAGTAAAATGAGCATCTTCATCAAATTCTACTGGTGGATTTTCAATGGTTCTTAGATGGGATAAGTCAAAGACTTGCATACCATGAGCTGCAGCTTCACTTACTATAAAAGCATGATCATTATACACCTTTATGTCTCTCCAGATACTGGTTAATGAAGCCGTTTTCACCCATGCTACTAATATCGGGTTAGTGGGGGTAGAAATATCTACAAACACCGTTCTATCAATACCACCCATAATGGCATACTCAATACCAGTCTCCGGGTCTGTCCAACCCCAGCAATCGTTTCCATCACTGAAAATATTAAGATCCTCTAGAGATAAGTGACCCTGCAAATCATACCCATCACAAGGGTACCCATCAGCCATGCCACCAACACAAGGCGTTTGCGCATTAAGCGTTATTGAAAAAAGTATGACCAGTAATAAATAGATGTTTTTTTTAATCATTTTTTGGGGTATTGAAATATGGTAAAAAGTGCCTTGATCTATCTCCAAAGAGATTATTCAACAATAAATTTAATGCTGACAGGGTTATCATTAATTGACAAATTATAGAGTCCCGAAGCCAATCCTGAAATATCCATTTGAAGTGATTCATTGATCATTCCTAAATTAGATTCCATATAGACTCTATTCCCTACAAGATCTGTAATAATCAATCGATCTACTTTTTCTTCTTGTTCGAATTTAACATTCAAAATAGCGGTTGCTGGATTAGGATATACCGAGAAAGAAAGTTCATCATTTTCTCCAATACCCACTACGGATTCCTTTACAATAAAGAAACCATCGAAAGCACTAATTACGATATTACCACTTTCAAAATACGGATAGTTACTCCAAGTACCACCATAGTTAGCAAAATCATTAGCTGGAAATACATCAAAATAACCAATCTCTTCTAATCTATTTTCAGGATCATCATTTATCTGCAAGACTCTTAGTCCGCTGGTATAATTTGATTGATACAATTTACCCTCATGCACATACATATTATGATCAATAGCCGTGGTAACGCCAAAATGCT
Source organism: Lepetodrilus galriftensis (assembly GCA_032361785.1). Classification (NCBI taxonomy): domain Eukaryota; kingdom Metazoa; phylum Mollusca; class Gastropoda; order Lepetellida; family Lepetodrilidae; genus Lepetodrilus; species Lepetodrilus galriftensis. Next base: position 73,268 of record JAUTBZ010174986.1, on the reverse strand, counting down.
CTTCAACTAACACCGGGTTATCAAGATCCGTAACATCCATAATAAGGGTACGGGTATTGAAATCAAAAGTAGTTTCATCAATTTCATCATTCATATAAACCAAAGTATGATCATCATTGACCCATCCTTGGTGTGTGTATGCACTCTGCGCATATTCTGTACGGCTTATCTGAACGGGATCAGACTTATCTGAAACGTCCACTATAGTTAATGAGTTTTCATGAAATCCAAAATACACTTCCTTGCCCACATGTTCTACATCTGGACCATCGTACACTATCACATGAGCATCATGAGAATACCCATCCGCTTCAAACCCGCCTACTGACACTGGATTAAGAGGATCTTGAATGTTAATGAAATGCGGTCCACCATCAAATGTATTTCCTCCTATAGAGTATGCGTAGCCAGTCTCTTCATTAATTGCAATATTATGAGAATGTCCAAAGTCATCCAAATAGGCGTCTGCCGTAAAAGTCATTGGAGGAACTACGTCATCCAGTGTTAGTCGATTCAGATCAAACACTTGCATGCCATGCCCTGATGCTTCACTTACAATGAATGCATAATTATTATATACCTTTATGTCTCTCCATAAGCTAGTGATAGTAGCGGTAGGTAAATATCCAACTACTATAGGATTAATAGGATCTGTAATGTCAATAAAAACAGTTTGGTTGTCACCTCCCATCAAAGCATATTCATTACCTGTTACAGGATCCGTCCAACCCCACACATCATTTCCATTGTTGGCGACACCCATATCTCCTAAGGAAAAGTGACTTAATAAGTCATATCCAGAACAAGGATATCCATCAGCCATACCATTCTCACAAGGAGATTGTGCATTCATAGTTCCCCCAACAAACATCATGGTCACCAGTAAAGTATATATTTTTTTCATTGAAATTATTTTAGAATATTATTTTGGTCTAAAGGTACCACATATGTGACGCTTTAAAGCACTAAAAACAGAACATAAATAGTAAAGCTAAAAGAGGGTGTTATGCCCAACTCACAATACTATCTGCCTTGTATTCTCCAGCTTCTAGTTTGTCTTTCACTTTCTTAAAAGATTCTATGGTATAGGATACGTCCTCCAAGGTATGTACAGCAGTAGGAATCAATCTTAACATAATCACTTCCTTAGGTACTACAGGATAGACCACAATGGATGCAAAAATCCCAAAATTTTCTCTTAAATCTAGCGTTATATTGGTGGCTTCACCAAGCGTTCCTTTTAGAAATACGGGGGTTACTGCAGAGTCTGTCACACCAATATCAAAACCAGCTTTGGTGAGACCTGACTGAAGTGCTGTTGCAACTCTCCATAGATTCTCTTTAAGTTCAGGCATTGTTCTCATCATATCCAATCTTTTCAATGCTCCAACGACTAGTGGCATAGGAAGTGACTTTGCAAACGTTTGGGATCTCATATTATATCTAAAGTATTCGATAATATCCTCATCAGCAGACACAAATGCTCCAATAGAAGCCATAGATTTTGCAAAAGTACCAAAGTACACATCTATCTCATCCTGTACTCCTTGAGCATCACCAGTCCCTCTACCCTCTTCTCCAAGCGTACCGAAACCATGCGCATCATCAACGAATAATCTGAACTTATACTTTTCTTTAAAAGCGACAATTTCTTTTAGTTTACCTTGGTCACCTGCCATACCAAACACACCTTCTGTTACCACAAGAATACCGCCTCCTGTATCATCAATTTTGGCCTTAGCTAAGTCTAGCATTTTCACTAGACTCTTCATATCATTGTGTTTATAGACATATCTCTTTCCTTGATGAAGTCTTGCTCCATCCACCATGCAAGCATGTGACTCAGAATCATAAACGATAACATCTCTACGATCTACGAGAGCTTCAATCGCACTCATACATCCTTGGTATCCAAAGTTAAGTAGGAAGGTGTCTTCTTTCTGCATTAAGTCAGAGAGCTCTTTTTCAAGTTTCTCATGTAGAGAAGTCTGCCCACTCATCATACGTGCACCCATAGGATATGCCATACCCCATTCTTTGGCTGCATCGGCATCCACCTTACGAACCTCTGGATGATTTGCTAAACCAAGATAGTTGTTAATACTCCAAACCAGATTTTCCTTACCTCTAAACATCATACGATTAGATATTTCACCTTCCAGCTTGGGAAAAGTAAAATAACCATGAGATTCCTTAGCATGTTGCCCCAATGGTCCTCTGTTTTCTCTAATCTTATCGAATATATCAATCATAAAAATTCCTTTATATATATGGTACAAAGATATTAATTTGTTGCAAAAACAAGAAACTAATACACTAATCATTAATCAACCATTAACCGTTAACTTATCAACTATATCATATCGCTGCATGGGGAGCACACTCTACACACAGCTTACTTCCTGACTATGAGGAGATATGCTAAATGGCAAAAAGTTCAAAAACTATCGACAACCATTCAATAAAGCCACTAACACCGCGTTTATACAGTGATAATTTAATTCATTTATATAATAACTACTCTGTGTGATTAGTTTTATTTAACTTTGCGCTCTTTATGTCAAAAAATTTCGGATCATATATTATACTTCTAATGTTTATCGCTACGGTATCGTCCTGCAGTGAATTCAGCAAAATTCTAAAAGATCCAGACCTTGATAAACGATATGATTCGGCATTGGAATACTATAATGAGGGAGAATGCTTGAAATCTCAGCTGATACTCGAAGATCTTCTACCGTTGTACAGAGGTACTGAGAAGAGTGAAGATATCTATTACTATTACGCTAAATCTCATTTTTGTGAAAAAGACTTCATACTAGCTGGATTTTATTTCAAGCAGTTTGTCAAAACCTTTCCTCAAAGCAAATATAGTGAAGAGTGCTCTTATTTGGGAGCTCTTTGCTCCTATAAGGAATCGCCAAAGAGTAATTTAGATCAATCTGAAACCAATAATGCATTAGCGGATTTACAAGTTTTTCTGGATAGGTATCCGATGACAACCCGAAAGGATACAATTAATTCGTTGATAAACATCTTGAATAGCAAGCTAGAAATAAAGGATTTTGACGGTGCCAGAATATACCATAAAACACTGAAATACAAGTCTGCAGTTATTGCATACAATAATTTTTTAAAGGATTACCCTGCTACCAAATTAAGGGAAGAAGTTATGCGCTACATTGTTCAAGCCAACTATTCGCTTGCAATCAATAGTATAGATCGAAAAAAAGAGGATCGATTGAAGGAAACTATCAAATCTTATGATACCTTTGCGACCATATTTCCTGAAAGTGTATATTTGCAAGAAGTAGAAAGGCTTCAAATGCTTGCGAATAAAGAACTAGAAAGGCTAACAGACAAATAAACAAAGATATATGTCATATAGAAATACACCAGCAGAAAGAACTACCATTACTAGAAACGTCAACGACTTAGATGATTTAACTGGTAACATTTATGAAACTCTAGCGATCTTATCCAAGAGATCTAGACAGATAAGTGTGGAGATCAAGGAGGAATTAATGGCAAAACTAGCGGAGTTTGCTACGACTCATGACAATCTGGAGGAAATATTCGAGAATAGAGAACAGATAGAAATATCAAGATACTACGAAAGACTTCCTAAGCCTACGAGTATTGCGCTACATGAAATGATGAATGATGAACTATATGTACGATATGCAGATGAAAATGTCGACATACCTGAGGAAACCACATCATCAAAGACAAAGAAGGACAAAGAAGCCTAAACCAATTCAAACAACATGCTTAAAGGTAAAAAACTAATCGTAGGTGTTACGGGTAGTATTGCTGCCTATAAATCTGCGCTACTGGTTAGGGCATTAGTGACCTCTGGCGCTGAAGTTAAGGTTATACTTACCCAGTCAGCGTCCGACTTTATCACGCCACTCACCTTAGCCACGTTATCTAAGAATCCCGTTATTCATAGTTATATTGCCGATACAGATTCTGGTGTATGGAACAACCATGTAGACCTTGGGCTTTGGGCTGATGCAATGATAATAGCTCCTGCCACTGCCAATACGCTTGCAAAGATGGCGCATGGTATAGCCGACAACATACTCTTAGGCACTTATTTATCGGCTCGTTGTACGGTTATCGTTGCCCCTGCCATGGACTTGGACATGTACCAACACACTTCCACTCAAGACAATATTGATCTGCTACTAAATCATGGCGTAAAGGTGATTGAACCCAATGAAGGGGAGCTTGCCAGTGGGTTAATAGGAAAAGGTAGGATGGCTGAACCCGAGGAGATTACTGAATATATCACCAAATTATTTTCTCAAAAAAAAAGACTAGCCGGTAAAAAAGCGTTGGTAAGCGCTGGACCTACGCTCGAAAAGATTGATCCAGTTAGGTTCTTAAGCAATCACTCTACTGGCACTATGGGATATGCCCTTGCAGAGGCATTGGCCAATGAAGGTGCTGAAGTCACCTTAGTATCAGGACCAACAAAATTATCCACTCATCACGCGAAAATTGAACGTGTCGATGTTCTCTCTGCTGAAGAAATGAAAAATGCCTGTGACGCGGTCTTTGAGCAAATGGACATTACCATCATGGCTGCTGCCGTGGCAGACTACACTCCTGAAAATAAATATGATCACAAGATGAAAAAATCTGATGGTGATCTAAATATAGCATTAAAGCGCACCCAAGACATACTGAAATCTCTGGGGCAACGTAAAAAAGATAATCAACTCTTGGTAGGCTTTGCGTTAGAAACTAATGACGAATTAGATCATGCCAAACGTAAACTTAGAGAAAAAAACCTTAATTTTATCGTTCTTAATTCACTCAATGATAAAGGAGCTGGATTTGGAACCAGTACCAATAAGATCATTATTGTAGAAGACAACAATAATGTAACGGAATATAAGTTAAAGTCTAAAACGGAAGTAGCTCATGATATAGTTGAGCTTGTAATAAAAAAGATCGATGAATAAAAAACTATTAAGCTTATTATTTTTATTACTAGTTGTTATTACCACCAATGCCCAAGAATTAAAATGCAGGGTACAAGTAACTGCTCCAGGAGTAACCAATGTTGATAAAAAAATATTTGAATCACTGCGATCGAGCATTACCGAATTCATGAACAATCGTAAATGGACGAATGATAAATACAGTATTGAAGAAAGAATTGATTGTACCATATTGCTCACCATTACTAGTGTAGCGAGCCTCACAAGATTCTCTGGATCTATGCAAGTACAATGCAACAGGCCAGTATATAACTCTGACTACAATTCTCAGATGTTCAACCTACTGGACAAGGATATTCAATTTGAATATCTCGACAATACGCAACTTGAGTTTAATACGGAGAGATATGATGATCTTACCTCTATCTTAGCCTATTACGCATATTTCATTCTTGGTGTAGAGTATGACAGTTTTTCATTAAATGGAGGTAGTGAATATTACAATCTAGCCCAACAGATAGTGGGGAATGCTCAAAATGCAAATATCCCAGGTTGGAAAGCATTTGAAAATGATAAAAATCGATATTGGTTGGTAGAAAATATGCTCCACCAGAGTTTTAAACCACTTCGTAAATTCCTATACACATACCACTTACAAGGGCTAGATAAAATGTATGAAAATCCAAACCAAGCTAGGGTTAAGATAAAACAAAGTATTGATGGGCTTAAGAAAACGCATCAAGTAAAACCGCTATCCTATAACCTAAAAGTATTTTTTCAAGCTAAGTCCACAGAACTCATCAATATATACTCCGAGGCACCATCTCAAGAGAAAATAGCTATTTATGAAGTTCTTCAATTGATAAATCCTGCGAATATCAGTTCGTATGAAGCATTGAAAAAATAATTAGTATTTTTGCAATAATCTACTAATATCCCGTTAAGGATAGATACTTATTGACTTTGGGGGAATGTCATTTCGTATTACTAATTATTATACCGTAGAATTCTAAACGTAAGGATTCTTTAAACTGACTAGACATGAAATATTCCCTACTTTTCTTATGGCTAATACTAGGATCACTAGCACAAGCTCAAACCCATACTATATCAGGCTATCTTACCGACAAGAGTAATGGCGAACAATTGATAGGTGCTACCGTCTACGAGCTTAATTCTAAAAGTGGAACGAGCACAAATCCTTATGGATTCTATAGCATCACCTTACCAGACAATAGCATTCAACTTAGGTTTAGCTATACGGGATATGCTACACAAATAATAGAGATGGTATTGAATTCAGACACCACCATAAATCTCAATTTCATTAATGAAAATGAGTTGGAGGAAGTGGTGATATCCGCCAAACTTCAGGAGAAGATTCAGGAGGATTCGCAAATGAGTGAGATTGATATTCCCATGCAGAAGGTAAAGTCATTACCCATGTTACTTGGTGAACGGGATGTATTAAAAACCATACAACTACTCCCTGGAGTACAGAGTGGATCAGAAGGTGGATCGGGCATGTACGTACGTGGTGGTGGCCCAGATCAAAACCTCATCTTGCTGGATGGGGTCCCTATCTATAATGCTTCTCACCTATTTGGATTTTTCTCTGTATTTAATGGCGATGCCATTAACTCTGTAAAACTGATTAAAGGTGGATTTCCAGCGAGATATGGAGGTCGATTGTCTTCCGTTATTGACCTACGAATGAAAGAAGGTAATAAGAAGAAGATACATGGGGAAGGTGGAATTGGACTGATTTCATCGCGACTAATTATTGAAGGTCCCATTAATGACAAAACCTCATTTCTAGTGGCTGCACGTAGGACATATCTTGACGTATTGGCCAAACCCATTATTAAATCTGCTAATAAAAGAAATGATGAGGATTTTAATGTAGGTTATTTTTTTTACGACTTGAATGCAAAAATAAACCATCAATTTTCTGACAAAAGCAGATTATATCTAAGCGGTTACTTTGGAAATGACAAGTTTTACACTACTAGTGAATACGAAGAAATATATGAGGGGGACTCTTACAAATATGAACAAAGCAATAACCTTAAATGGGGAAATGCCATTGCAGCATTAAGATGGAATTACCTGCTCAATCCAAAGTTATTTAGCAATGTGACACTTAGTTATAGCAATTATAAATTCATCATCGGATATTCATCTAAAAACGAGCGTATTGTTAATGACATTGCTTTTAAAAATGAAGAGTCGTTTGAATACTACTCTGGCATTCAAGATTTATCAGGTAAAATAGATTTTGATTTTTCCCCGAAGCCCAATCATTTAATTAAATTTGGGACTGGTTATACCAATCATACCTTTAAGCCAGGGATCAGCAGTTTTTTCTCTTCGAGTCTTGATGCCAATGAAACGGATACCGTATTTGGCAGCAGCAACATCAATGCAAGTGAAATATGGTTATATGCGGAGGATGATTTTAAAATCAGTCACCGACTAAAAGTTAACTTTGGCTTGCATGCATCCGGCTTCTTAGTAGAAGAGACATTTTATAACTCGCTACAACCACGTATCTCTGGAAGATTTTTACTTACAGAAAATACTTCTGTAAAAGCATCTTACGCCACCATGGCGCAGTATCTACATCTATTAAGCAATAGCGGCATAGGACTTCCAACTGATCTTTGGCTGCCCCCCACTAAGAATATAAAACCCCAAAGATCTAGTCAGGTGGCTCTAGGAATAGCAACAACTTTTAAAGAAAAATATCAAGTAAGCGTTGAAGGGTATTATAAAGAGATGAACAACCTTCTGGAATACAAAGAAGGTGCTAGTTTCTTCGATCAAAATGCAGATTGGCAAACTAAGGTTGAAGCGGGTGATGGTACTTCATACGGCACTGAAATACTAATTGAAAAGAAAAAAGGTAAAACCACAGGCTGGATAGGCTATACATTATCCTGGTCCAATCGTTTGTTTGAAAATATTAATTTCGGTAAAGAGTTTCCATACACCTACGATAGACGACACGATATTGGTCTGGCTGTTACTCATAAATTTAATGATCATGTGGACATGGGCATGGTATGGGTCTATGGAACGGGCAATGCCGTAACCTTAGGGCTTGAAAGATACACACCTTTTCCTGGGCTTAATAATGGGGTAAGTGGTAATCCCTATAATGAAGTAGAACATATAGAAAGCAGAAATAATTATAGAGCACCATCCTACCACAGACTGGATCTTTCTATTAACCTTCATAAAACTACCCGATGGGGAGAGCGTACTTGGAGTTTTGGACTATACAATGCTTACAGTAGGCAAAATCCCTTTTTCCTCTATTTTAAACAAGATAATTTCAATGATGGAAAAAAATTATATCAAGTGAGCCTTTTTCCAGTACTCCCATCATTTAGTTACAATTTTAAATTTTAATCGCTTTTTACATAACGAATTAATTCCAATAATATGAAATATAAAATATTAAAAAACCCGATAGTCGTTTTAGGGATCTTGTGTCTTGTACTGAGTTCTTGTGAAAAAGAAATAGAATTTTCTGAAGAAACTAAAAAACCAAAACTTGTGGTCAACAGTGAATTTACGAACTCAGATAACTGGTCGGTACATATCAGTAATAGCTTAAGTATTATTGACCAAGCTGACCTACAAAATATTAATACTGCAACGGTAGGTATTTATGAAGGAGATAATTTAGTAGAAAATCTTTCCGCGGGTTTCAATGGATATTATACCGGTCAAACCACTCCACAAATGGGCCATCAATATACCGTCAAAGTCTCCGCAAATAATTATGACCCCGTAAAAGGAACCAGCATATTACCGTACAATGATCTTGAAATTGTTGGTTTTGACACCACCTTTTTTCAGAGTCAATATAATGAGTCCCGAGCGCTTCAAATAGCACTTCAATTAGAGGACCTTTCAGATGTCGATAATTATTTCGGGATTAGCATCCGTGCTGAGTATATCAATAGTATTACTGGAGTGCAATCTTTTGAAAACCTATGGATTAATTCCAGTGATATATTGTTTAGTGACGGACTTCAAAGTTCAGAAATATTGCTTTTTTCTGATGTTCTATTTTCTGGGCAACAACAAACTATGCTTCTTGAAATACAGAATCTAGGTACTAACTTTAATTACATAACTGACTCTGAGGGCAATACTGTGATCACTTATGATGAACCAATAAATTTATATGTTGAAACGAAGACGCTTTCTCGTGATATGTATTTATATTACACAACATTAAGCCAGTATTCTAATTCCTATGGCGACCCATTTGCGCAGCCTGTCATCGTTTATTCCAATATAGATGAAGGATTGGGTATATTTGGGGGATCTGCTTCCAGTGAATTTGTTATTGAAATGTTGTAAAATCAGGTGTTCACCACGGAAAACTTGACTATAAGACTAATAATCTACGTATTACCTTTTTAATTAACCATTGCTCCCCGTTTTTACTTTCACTACATTTGTAGCTTCGAATTTAACTATAACACTATAAATTGGGATCATTGTGAAGGTGAAACTAATCACGATATTATTTCTATTGATTTCTATTGCCAATTTCGGGCAGGAGAGCCAAGGCATGAGTAATAGCAATTACGTGCCTACTACTAGTGTATTTCTAAATCCTGCTTCTATAGCTGATACGAGAACCTGGATAGATATTAATATCGCAGGCTTATCCTTCTTTGCGTTAAACAATCACGAGGTTATCAAGAATGACCAACTCACTCCGAGTGGTGACTTTACCAATCAAGAAGATCTTGAATACCTAGGAGCAAAATTTGCTACGATGGATCTAGCCATTGAAGGTCCTGGTTTCACTTATGTCAATGGCATTAACACCTATGGTGTATCGATCAGAAATAGAACCCAACTAGACGTACGTGGGATACCGGATCATCTTGCTCATTATATGCACGATCGATTTGTCAACTCTGATCTTAATGAATTATTTGAAAATCAGCTTCTGACTGTCAGAAACATGAATATTAATATACTACAATGGAATGAGGTGAATTTCTCTATCGGTCATATTTTATATACTCAGAATAAGGGGCAGATGAATGCTGGTGCTACATTAAAGACATTATGGGGTGCCAGTCATTTTGGTCTAAAAGTAGATTTCACGGAGTATGACGTGGATAATCCTTCCAATCTAACGATTAATAATTTCAAAGGAGAATACGGTGTGGGAGCCAACGCAAGGGGGTTCAATGGGATGGCGATGGATCTGGGATTTACCTATAAAAAACTATTCCGAGCCACTAGAAAACACATCCCGCACACACGTAGAAACCGATGTGCTATCCTACCCTATCGATTTAAATTTGGTGCTTCCTTGCTGGATATAGGAAGTGTAAAGTTTAAGAACAAAGCGGTTCGGGCTTCACTCAATGATGTGAATGGATCACTGTCAAACATCAGAGATGTGGATCCCCAAGATTATGGTGAAATAATACCAATACTAGACCAGGCATTTGACAGCGATTTATCCAAAGTCTTTAAAGAATATGAGTATAAGACAGGCTTGCCTACCGGGATTAGTTTTCAATTTGAATATTATTTCAAACACCATTTATTTGCAGCCTTCAACTTAACACAAGCTATAGGGAAAAGTGCGGGGTTTGCAACTAGAAGGGTAAGTTCAGCTTCTTTTATCCCAAGATATGAAAGAGAGAAATTTGAGATCTCTATCCCTATGACGATGGTTGAATATCAGTATCCACAGATTGGACTAGCGGTAAGGGCTAAGTATATTATCCTAGGACTAGAAAAACTAGAATCTTTCATTACGGACAAGGATCTATATGGTTTTGATTTTTACTTCAATCTTAAATTTCCTATCTATAGAATTAAGTCTTGCCGGAGAGGAAAAGGAAGGGTTGCAGCAATTCCTTGCTGGGAGGGTTAGTTTCAGACTATATTTCTCTTATAGTATTCCACCATATTATTCTGTGAATATCCTAAGGAATGCTGTATATGAAGTACAAAAAATCGCCATTGGAGATTATAAATACCATTCTCATGATACTTACGGGCGGATGTTATTAGTGGGTTATTGATGACTAAGAAGCCAGTTACATTTTGTATTTTCTTAATAATCTCAATATCCTCCATCAGCATTAAACTGGTATCAAAACCACCCACTTTATGATAACAATCTCTACCCACAAAAAGGGATTGATCCCCACCACGACAGAAATTATAGTTAAACTGGGTAAACCAGGCAAAAAACTTGAGCATGGGATGTGGGTCGTCAAAATTCATTCGAAAGCAACCCGCTTGTACCTCATCACTAAAATGATTTATAATATATTGATCAAAATTTTCAGGCGGCTGTGAGTCAGCATGAAGAAAATATAAAATGTCACCCGTAGCATGGTCGGCTCCCCAGCTCAGCTGATGAGCCCTACCTTTTGTAGGAGATTGCAATACCGTTACACGATCCGTTTTTATTACCGAGCTGTGATTGTAATCCACCACGAACACTTCTTTGATGTTGTTCCTGTTGGATCTAGTCTGGATGAGATCCAATAGGACATTCAATTCCTTATCTTCATTAAAAGCGGGAATAATTATGCTTATGGATTTTTTCACATCTAATTTTCTAATAAATCACGCAGCTCATCATCAAGATCTTTTTCTTCATCAACATCATTGAGCGTCTCTAGTAGGTGGTATGTCTTATTAAACTTTTTCAGGTCAAGTACGGTATCCAATAACACATCCCCAGTACTCCATATTTTATCCTCGAAAAGTTCATCACATTTTTCCTTCATTCCGATAAGATAATACCCTCCATCTTCAGCAGGCCCGACCACGACATCTTTATCATTGAGTTGATCAAATGCATCATTAATGATTTTCGGAGTAATGGTGAAACAATCTGATCCGATTAATATTATCTTTTTATAAGCTTTTCTAAAACCAAGTTTCAAAGCATTATTCATCCTTTGACCGAGATCATTACCAGACTGAACGGCCTTAGGAAACTTAAAATAATCTAACAGATCAAAATCCGCAACATTATCAGAATAAAACACCGCTTTATCCGCGTTTACCTTATCCGCAACCTTATGGGTATGGGTTAGTAAAGTAAGATATACTTCCAAAGCTTTATCCTCACCGATAGTCTCGGCTAGTCTAGTTTTGACATTACCCTTTTGGGGGTTCTTAGCAAATATGATTAAAAGATTCTCAAACATTATTTATTCAAATTCCAGTTATAGTCAAGGTAAGATATTTTGGCCCCTTCGGATAGTTTAACATCACTATATTTATTAATAAAATCAATTATGCTACCTGATTTAGTAAAGTCTTCTTTAAACCAGTTGAATATCTTTGATATCTGTGCTGAATCTTTGGACACTTTATTACGTGCACTATCATTAATAAACGCTTTAGCTACCTTTTCTAATTGGCCATCAAGACCTGCGCTAGTGAATGCCCAATTCTGTATCTTAGGGCAAGAGAATGATGCGCAATTGATAGCAAAATGAATTCGGGGATCATCAAATTTCTTTCTAAGAATCTTATGCTCTATATCTTCCAAAGAATATACGGCTGTTTCAATTTTTACAATTTGCTGCTTCCATGGACCACTAATATCCTTTATACTATTTAGCGGCCAATTGTCATTAATAAGTTTGACGGTAAACACATTGTAAGTGTTGATCCAGAACGCCATACGTTCATTCCTCGACCAAGCATCAGATGGATGCGCTGCTTGCAATATTTGAACATATTCATCAAATTTCGCATCTGCTTTGATGGCTGGATAATCTACATTACCATTATCGGACACATGTGCTTTTAAAACTTCAGTCCATAATTCATGACTCGGTGCTGGCGCACCAGCTGGAACAAATCCCTCATTGGTACTCGCTCTGAATGCGCATGAAATACTGCTAATGGTAAGCAGTAGAATTAGCATTTTATTAATCATAACAATATTTGTTTTTGCAATAGTAATGCTAATTCTATGCCAAGCCGAATCAAAAGGTAAAAAAAGACCTAATTGTCGTCTGGAAGAAAGTTATAGTTATTGGAATAATAAAGCATTTGTTCTACAAAATCTTTAGAATGCGTTACTATCACATTAGTAATGTTACCGTTATCATCTTTTATCGGCATCAATATAGGGTTAACGAATCCCCCATAGGCAGGGATTTTCAATTTTTCTGATCTATCCAGTACTTCTTGATGGATCGCAGGATCCACTTTCACACCATAATCCTCCACTAGTGCTTTACCAGCTTCATAATCACCTTGTGACTTGATGCGCTGAATCTCCCGCAGTAATTCTCCAAATAACACTCTCAATTTTTCAAAATCATTGACTACGAAGTACGTTTTTCCGTCTTTCATTTCTTTGGTTATCACTTTATCCTTCGCGCCTTTTTCAAATACCCAATGACTGATAAATGAACGATTACGCATGTGGGCTTCTTCGATTTCTTTACCTACTTCTAGTCTTCTAAGTTGTAGCATCATTCCATTACGGATATAACTTTCATAAGATTCTCTACCAACATCCAGGGTTTCCATCAAACCTAATTCTATCAACTTAGGATCCATCAAATAATATAGTGCTACCAGATCAGCCCTTCCTTCTTCTAGTGCTGAAGCATAATTTTTAAGTGTCTCTTTAGGGGTTCCAATATTTTTCTCTAATTGACCACTTGCATGACCTACTACTTCGTGCAGCGCAGTATGAAGTTTATCCGCTACTTTACCGTATTTCTTTGATCTTTGGATCTCAGCTTCAGAGTACGCAAACTCAGCGAGCATGCCTTCTCCTGATGACTCCGCATAAGCCGAAACTATATTACCAAGAGAGACGGATTTTGATCCATGTTCGGCTCTGATCCAATTCGCATTAGGTAAGTTGACTCCTATAGGTGTAGATGGAGAAGAGTCTCCAGCCTCACCTGCTACATTCACTACTTTATAGGTAACTCCTTTTACATTTTTCTTTTTATGGTTTTCCATCAAAGGCGAGTTGTCTTCGAACCACTGCACATTATTCATCACTACGGACATACGCGCTGAAGCATCAAAATCATTAATCTCAATTACCGTTTCATAGGACCCACTATATCCTTTCGGATCATTATAAACCTCAATAAAACTATTGATATAATCAATATCTCCTTCCGTAGCGGCTACCCAAGCGATGTTATAATCATCCCATGTTTTGAGGTCTCCTGTTTGATAATACTTGATTAAAAGTTTTAAGGCATCTCCTTGTTTTTGATTTTCAGCTACACCGGCAGCTTTCTCAAGCCAGTATATAATTTTATCTATGGCGGGTCCATACATGCCTCCAGAGCGATAAACTTTTTCTTCTAATTCTCCGTTTGCATTTCTTACCAACTTAGAATTAAGTCCGTATGAAAGAGGTCGATCACTTTTAACTATTATTTTTTTATAATACGCATCCACCTCAGCCTCGGTAATATCCGGATCATAAAAGTTTATTGCGGATCCTTTTACCAAGCCTTTATCTGGATTAAGGTTTACTTTCTTGGCATCATAGGTCGGGTCAAATATTACTTTCAGCACTTCTGCACTAAATTTAACATCGGCACTTTTCATTAAGGTAGATAAATATTCTTTAGAGAATTTCGGTGTGAACTTGTCCGTGGAGTAATGGTGATGTACTCCGTTAGCAAACCATATTTCTTTCATATAAGTTTCAAAATCGCGCCATTCATCTGTACCTTTATCTCCATTGTAGGTTGTAAATATCTTTTCGAGTCCTCGTCTGATTTTCAAGTTATGTCGATAGTTTTGATCGTACATAATATCTCTTCCTGATAGTCCCGCTTCATTAAGGTAATAAACTAATTTTTTCTGATCTAAGGACAATTTTTCCCATCCTGGTATTTTATATCTAACTATCTTCTTGTCGGCAAATTTATCCGCTTCCCAATTCCATTTTTGATCATTAATCTCATCGGTATTCGTATTCTCATCTATATTATGCGCGTCTACAGCATTATCAACTTTTGAGGCTTCTGCAGTACCACATGAATATACTATGGCCGAGATAGCGATTATAAAAATTAGTTTAAGGTATTTCATTCGATTGTTATTTTAATTAGTTTTTTTTCTACACTCAAAAAAGCAAGTGTCATTATTCTTGTTCTGACAAATATATGAAAAATGATTGGATGTACGTAAATCAATATTACCTTCAGGTGTGAAAAAGGGTGCTCAACAAAAATAAATGTCGTTTTTTTACAATTTTGTAATTAATATATATTGCTACTTTGCATTATGGAAAAAGTAATTATAGCACAATTCAGTGTACACATGAAGAGTATTGAACCATTTATAAAACTCACTAAGACTTTGGTTAGCGCAAGCATGCAAGAAGATGGATGTCTGAAATACAGATTGTTAAATGAGATTGACAAACCAAACGAATTCATTATCTATGAAAAATACATTAATGAAAAAGCTATTGAGACACATAATTCATCAGAACATTTAATGGTATATTTAAAGTCTGTTTCAACCCTATTAATAGATAAGCCTATATTGAATACTTATTAAATTTAATGGTAAAAATAAGTTTCAAACCGACCCCACCATTATCAAAATACATTGATAGGTTTTATTGGTTCAAGAAATCCAGTCAGACTCCTTTCAGCATACCTATAGTGCTGCCTGGAACTGGATTAGAGCTTCTTTTCCACTTAAATGATCGGCTTTCTGTGCAGAAAAATCAACTTGAAGAAAGTCATATCATTTGTCCTAGAGAAGTTTTTGAATTTGACAAAACAAATCATGTAGATTTTATTTCTGTTCGGTTCAAAAGTGGTGCTTTTAGGCATTTCACTTCCATTCCCTATTCTGATATGAATAATAGCTATCTTTCGATATCAGAAATTTGGGGGAATAAAAGCCGTGAATTATTGAGTCGGGTGAATGAAACTGAAAATATTCAATGCAAGATAAAGCTTATTGAACATTTCCTGATTTCAAAGTTATCAGAAACTAGAGTTATAAAAAACGGGAGGTGGGATGATATCATCGCTATATTGTATAGTGAGTTTAATACGATAAACCTTATTGAACTATCCAAATATTCTCATCTCAGTTATAGGCAATTTGAACGAAATTTTAAGGGTCAGTTTGGAATTACAGCTAAAAAATTTCAAATAATTACCCGTTTTCAAGATACCATTAAGAAAAGCTTGTTAAATGATGGAATCTCTTATCTAGAGGTCGCCTTGGACAATGGTTATTTTGATCAAAGTCACTTCATCAATGAGTTTCAGAGTTTAGTGGGACAAAAACCAATGGAATATCTATTGAAAGAAAATTCTGAGGATAATTTTTATTTCAAACCAATAAAATAATACGGTCCTAGTTATTCTTAAAAGACAGTGTTCTTTAGATTATTAAATATTCAAAAAATCTCCTGCACCTAATGGTTTAGAATATTAAAAATTAGCATATTTCACTAAAAAATCAATACTCGATTTCCTTCCTTTATCATCCACACAGGTCACTCGGGTTCTTCCTTTTGTTGGAAAGAAAAAAACCTCTTCATTGGCTTTTGCTTCTTGCAATATCTTATCATTCACAAACCAGTACACTTTATCGACATCATTTTTGACTTGACATGCCAATACCAATTCCGTACTATCCAGTACATCCATATAGTAAGTAAGTCCATTTACTGGAGATACTATTTTGGGTTCGTCATCATAGAATATTCTTTCACAATCCTTATTATGCGGGGGTATACGATTATAGTTGACCTGTTTTTGTTCGAACCAAGTAACCAATTCTGGGGGATAGAAGTCATATATAGCCTCTTTATATCCTGCCTCAGGACGACACGTTAAACAGTAGGCAATTGTTGAATCTGGATTGACCCATATTTTTTTCTTATGATTGCATCGTTGGGTGGTGCTCCATCCTGGAATATAATCGTCAATGATAAGATTCTCACAATATTCATTGGGTACCATTCCAGTCACAGAGCAAATCTCTCGATAATCTAACTCTGGACTTCTTGCCAACCATTGTTTGGATTTTGTACTGGCAACGGTATTAAATAATTGAAAGAGAAGTGGTGCAGCGCTCGTAGTCCCACTCATCTCGGGCACACCTCGATTATCAAAATTACCTACCCATACTCCGATGGTTAATTCATCATTATAGCCAATACTCCAAGCGTCTTTTCTACCGTAAGAAGTTCCTGTTTTCCATGCTACTGCTGGTAGGTTTACCGTATTCCTCCATGAGTTTGGCAGATCAGGACGGCTGACGTCCAATAAAATCTTGGATATCAAATAAGCCGCTCCTGTAGTAAGCAATGTATCAGAATGTTGGTTAATATCAAATTCGGTATATGCCAATGGCGTTTGAACTCCATCATTCGCTAAGGAAGCGTATAATGAGCATAAGTTTTCTAAACTGACACCACAGCCACCTAATATCATCGACAATCCTAGTCTATCTCTATCCCTTTCAATCTGATCAAACCCAGCTTTGGTTAGGGCTTCAACAAATGATTTGGCTGTGTATTGCTCTAATAATCGTACGGCAGGAATATTTAACGAATGTGCCAAGGCATGGCTTGCTGTTACACTACCATGAAATTCTCCATCATAATTCTCTGGCTCGTAACCTTCGATATTTAGTGGTACATCTAATAATTTGGTCATGGGTGTGATGTGCCCTTCGTCCATAGACAGTCCGTACAAGAATGGTTTCAAGGTGCTACCAGGAGAGCGTATGGCTACTACCCCATCCACCTGTCCAGCATGTTTGTCATCAGCAAAATTACTAGAACCTACATAAGATAACACCTGCCTGGTACGGTTATCAATAATCAATACTGCCGCGTTAAATATACCTAGATAAGAAAGTTTTTTACTATAGTTTCTCGTCAGCAGTTCTACTTTCTTCTGGATGTTATAATCGATAGTTGTTACTATATTATATTTGGAAGGATATTGGGTTTTCAACTTACGAGCTAAATGAGGTATCTCCCGTGGTGCGGGATAACGTTTGGCTATAAAATCTTCAGAGATCGCATCTTCAATCTTATTCTCTGCAAAAGTATTGTTGCTCTTATATATAAGCAGGCGGTCATTTTTCACTTGATTGATTCTTTCATTATACTTCCCTGGCCGTAGTGAATTAGGTCTATTGGGAATCACCGACAAAGCCACACACTCAGAGAGGCTAAGTTGCAGGGGGAGTTTATTAAGATACAATAGCGCCACAGATTTCACTCCTTCAATGTTACCACCATAAGGAACTAGGTTGAGATACATGTTTAGTATATCATCCTTCGTATAATTGAGTTCTAGCTGGAAAGCTTCCAGCACTTCTATCAACTTGTTATAATAGGTGCGTTTTCGAGGGTGCGACAACCTTATCACTTGCATGGTAATTGTACTGGCTCCAGAAGTCCTTTTCCCTTTTACAACATTATAATATAATGCTCGAGCAATGGCCAAGGGATTGACGCCTGGGTGATAATAGAAGTGTTTGTCTTCTTTGACAATAAATGTTTTTTTCAATAATTCACTTACCTCCTCTGACTCTATACGCATTCGCCATTTGTCATCTTCACTCAAAGATGCATTCAGCACTTTGCCTTTGCTATCCGTTATCAATGTAGAATAGGCTATGTCAATATGTAGTGGATGTACCCAGTTGTATACGAAAAATGAAAATATGACAAATGTGGCAATTTCTATCATGCCAAACCAAAATCCTCTCTTGGTAAGACGTAATTTTCTATCAATCCTGTTTTTTACCATATCTACTGACAAAAATAGGCGGTAAATTGAATAAAAAACGATAAATTATCACAATAATTCATTTTTTTAACACTGAATACCAGTAGGATACGTGAGCCACGATGTTTTAATTAAAAATAAAGGCAACGCATGAGATTCTTTAGCGTCTTATAATCGTAAGCAGTCTGTAAACCGGGACTGCTATGGTTTCAAAATTTTCCTTGCAGGTTTAATGAAGAGCTTCATCCCCCGAGGCTCTTTTTTTTGTACCTTATTTTTTGCCGGCACATTCTTTTTAAAATTATTTTAAAAAAAGGCAACCTTAACAAAACAATCCCGTCTATGTAGTATAAATAGTTTGTAAACCGAAACTATTGTGGTTTCAAAATTTTCCTTGTAGGTTTACTGAAGAGCTTCATCCCCCGAGGCTCTTTTTTTTTACGCCATACTTTTCAGTAATCAACTGATTGTCAACACCATTCGCGTTCCCAACTCCAGGATTTAAGTTAATAGTATAGAATACAGGGCATGATAATTGTAAACATGCCTATATTCGCATAAATTACTAATTATTAAACTAATATTTTTATTATGAAAAATTCAATTATTATTATTATTGCTGTGGCTACAGTATTTGGACTCATCTCTTTTACTCAAGCATCAGAAGGACAAACCTCCCCTGTTGGGTATGAATACAAAATAGTCACTGCCGTAGAATCTATTGTGCCAATGGGAATTGGAAGATCAAGAATTGTGGAAAACACCAGCACCATTGACGTCAATATGGCGACAACGGAACGAACTGATGGAAAGAAATCAGGACAGGGTGATGTGAAAAGAAGAGACCTTAAAATAGACAATTTCAAAGAAACTAAGATGGTGAACTTCTATAGTGGCGTGGGAATTAATTTTCAAAATATAGCTTCTAATGATGCCATGCAAACTTCAAAGTTAAATCAATTGGCTAATGAAGGATGGGAACTAGTAAACATAGTAGGTGGTGTAGAAAGTGATGCTGGAAAAGATGACGGAAATGGTATATTTATTACCCGTTATTACTTTAAAAGAGCAAAATAATAGTACTTGCGCTTAGATTGAAGACTTTAATAAAAAACCACGAATCATTAGATTCGTGGTTTTTTGTGTTTTAATATCTAGTCGTTTTCTTGGGTATCAATAAGAATCTGCTTTAGCTATTACTTCTTTTACCACTTCAGGATTCAGAAGCGTGGAAATATCGCCCAAATTATCTTTTTCTCCAGAAGCAATTTTTCTTAGAATTCTTCGCATTATCTTTCCTGATCTCGTTTTTGGCAATCCATCTACGAATATTATTCTATCCAGCTTGGCTATAGGCCCTACACTTTCACTTATCATGTCATTGATTTGCTTTCGTAGGACATCATCCCCCACATTACCATCATGTAAGATAAGGTAACCACACAGCGCATTACCCTTGATGTCATGTGGATAACCGACAATAGCAGACTCCACTACTGCGGTATGCTCATCTACTATATTCTCGATAGGTGCGGTTCCTAAATTATGCCCGGAGACTATGATTACGTCATCTACCCTACCGGTAATTCTATAATTTCCATCTTCATCTCGGAGGGCTCCATCACCGGGGAAGTACATGCCTGGAAAGGCTGAGAAATAAGTTTTTTTATATCTTTCATGATCGCCATAGATAGTCCTGGCAATAGACGGCCATGGAAATTTAATCGCCAACCTACCTTCTGCTTTTATTTCTGTAATTTCATTGCCTTCATCGTCCATCAATACGGGTTGTATTCCGGGCATAGGGAGGGTCGCGAAAGTGGGTTTTTGAGGGGTAACTCCAGCTAGAGAAGTGATGAGTATGCCCCCCGTCTCTGTCTGCCACCATGTATCCACTATAGGGCAATTATTTTTACCTATATTATCATCATACCAGTGCCACGCTTCTTCGTTAATGGGTTCTCCCACGGATCCGAGCACTTTTAAACTTTTGAGTGAATGCTTATTCACCAAAGCGATATCAAATTTTTCAAGAGCTCTAATGGCGGTAGGTGCAGTATAGAATTGATTTACTTTATGCTTATCTATCACTTCCCAAAAACGGCCTGCATCTGGGTAGGTAGGTACGCCCTCAAACATCACGGTCGTAGCACCGCTGGCGAGGGGCCCATATATTATGTAGGAGTGACCAGTGACCCAGCCGATATCTGCGGAGCACCAATAAATATCCTCTGGTTGATATTGAAATACATTCTGAAATGAATAGGCAGTATAAACCATATATCCTCCACAAGTATGCACCATTCCTTTGGGTTTACCCGTACTACCAGAGGTATATAATATGAACAATTCGTCTTCTGCATCCATCTCTTCTGCTGGGCAATATATTCCTGCCATTTTGAGTTCTTCATGCCACCATTTGTCACGTCCTGCTTTCATGGTCACCGCAGCGTTGGTTCTTCTGACCACTATTGAAGACTGTATGGTAGGACATTCTTCTAATGCTTTATCGGCAATAGCTTTTAATTCAGTCACTTTGCTGCCACGATATCCTCCATCAGCAGTAAGTAACACTTTGCATGAGGCATCGTTAATTCTACGCGCCAAAGCAGCGGATGAAAACCCCGCAAATACCACCGAGTGGATAGCACCTATACGAGCACAGGCGAGCACCGCCACTGCCAATTCTGGAATCATAGGCATGTAGATACACACCCGATCTCCTTTCTCTACATTGTTATTTTTTAGCACGTTAGCAAACTGACTTACCTGAGCGTATAACTCTTGGTAACTGATATGCTTTGCCGCTTCTTTCGGGTCATTTGGCTCCCAGATGATAGCCGTTTTCAATCCATTTTCATCTATATGCCTATCCAGACAATTTTCTGTGATATTGAGTTTGGCCCCTTCAAACCATTTAATCTCAGCTTTATTGAAATCATAAGACAGTACTTTGTCCCATTTCTTTTTCCAACGAAAATTCTCTGCAATTCCCGCCCAGAATTTTTCTGGTTCTTCAATACTTTGCTTGTACTTGGCTTTATAATCTTCGAAGGATTTGATTTGCATTAGGTCTATGATTTTGTTTTGGGTTAAATATAGGGAAAATTTAATATAGGTGGTGTTTTGTTGCTCTAATCTTAATACACCATAGTTTCAAGTTACATAATTCTCCTTTAAAATATTTATTTACTTAGGTAGAAAACTCCAATAATTGAAGGTTTGAGATGAAGTGTTTATTTCTTTTTGAATCAACGACCTATTTAACTTCTGGTTGAAATCGGCAACTAACTATGATTTTTAGAGTCATGTCACCCCTCAGAGTTTTATGGAGTATTTGTCTTGTCCTAAAATAAGTTTACAGTTGTGACACTCCTTCAGGGTTTTTGAATGTGGATTGTAGGGGTTGGCTTGGGGAGTGGCTTATAGGCGTCAGACCTAGCAGGTTTTTGGAAACCTACTAGGTCTTGTTGGGGGTGGATGCCAATGTTATTTGAGACGGGATGTTATGCAAGGGGTGTTTTTTGTTTTATATTGGAGGTTGTTCACTAAATTTACTTGTGGCTGGCCCCTTGGTGAGTATTGATAGACCGTATTGAGGCAAGGGGTGTGGTGATGACCTGTTTATATTGCCGGCTTTTTTTTATAACTGTGTATCCTTAATCAAACTATCAAAAGATAAAACAACTCCGAAACCTTCTGATTTAAAGAAATTCATATCGGACAGACTACCTGTAGCAAGCATAAAGTCGCCACCCCAAGCACCCAAATATTTCAATACACCACCCGTGTAATTGGGGAACTGCTCTTGTGCTGATTTCTGATTCAATACCGCAGACATAATTCTGTTATGCTCCGCTAACAATTGTTCAAATTCAGATAGCGTTTCCACTTTTAATATACGCTCCGTAAGGGTATTAATTTGTTCTATTTCCTTACTATATTTCTCTGATAATGCCTGGATTTCTTTTACCGCTTTTGCAGAATCCTGTTTCTTATTGAGATACACAAAGTGGATGCTATCTTTGAAAGGTGGGTTGAATACAACTACCTTATAATCCACCTGTGGCAATCGATTGTATAACACGTGCGCTCCAGTCTCCGCCACAGCAATATCATACCCACTGCCACCAAGCGTATTTCTCAGCAGTTCAAAGGGTGAAACTTCTGCCCAGGATGCTAGGTTACGGATCAAGGTACTGCTAGACCCCAGCCCCCATTCAGGATCGAATTCAAGTTTTGTTTCTACACGCAAACCTTTTAATGATAAAACAAAATCAGGATTAAGATTTTCAATTTGTGCCAACAAGGAAGCTAGGAAAAGTGCTCTTTTCTTATCGGTAGCATTAATAATCTCTAGAGTTGGCAAACTAAAATGCGCATCAAACCAGATCTCATCATTTTGATCAATGCTCGTCCATTCGATACTATTGGAATCCGTTTCAATCACGGATAGATGCTGACCTAAAGAAGTGGCCAATGCCAATGATCTGGCACCTTTCAACACCAGATACTCGCCTGTAAGCATGAGCTTTCCATGGCTATAATATTTCTTTGCTCTATTCAAACTATTGCCCGATTATAGATTGCTAAGGTCGTAATGTTTTGCTGATAACGTAGTAAATATTTGTGTTTTTGTTGCGAAATCCAATTCCACATTTAGTTTCATAATGTCGACTAAAGATTAAACTATAAGAACGCTTCATATTGTTAAAATATTCATATCCGAAAGTTGCCGGATGATCGCATCTACTTTTACGTTTTGTATTTGGGTGTTTCTTGGTACGATGGCTTGTATGGTGACAGTAATACAAGAAACGAGTCATCCAAATGGTCGTCCATCCAATTAACCATTAACCATCAAAGATCATCAGCGGGCAGTGTACGAATATTTGAATGACCCGTTGTTTTTAGCTGTAGTCATAGTCACTAGCATTCAATAATGATAAGTCGATAATGAATTTAACATCTCAATACATCAAACCAAACAACCATAACGGAATTTTATTTCTAAAGCCAATTTCGATATTGTCCGAAGCGACATACGCATTCTTAAGTCCCTTAATCTGGGTTGACTTCTTGTGCTTACCTCCCACTTCGAAGGTATATTTATTGTCAATCAAAAAATCACTAGCATTACTGGTGTTCACTTGGTGCAAGTTCCTCAATTGATTGATAAAAAATGTTTCTCTAATATTACCTTCATTTTTTATCACATCACCGATGACATACATTAGATTGGTATTTTCCAAATATATCTTATCCGATTTCACTAAGTAGTTCTTTCCTTTTGCACTGGTTTTAAGATTGATCGTAAGCTTTGATTTTTCTAGATAATCAAGATATAACAACGTTGACGAACGCGATTTGGTATCAATAAGTGCCGACAGTTTAGTGATATTCGGTTTAAATGGAACCGACATAGCAATTACGTATAACAGCTTTTTCAACTTATATATCGTTTTATATTCCGTATGAAAAACAGCGGGCACGTCTGTTTCCAGAATAAGATTAACCACATTATTAATCTTTTGATAATACGTGTTTTCTGACTCCATAAAATAAGGATAACACCCTACTTTCAAGTATTTTTTGAAGTGCGGAATTATTTTAATCTGTTGTGATATTTCAGAAGCAATTGCTTTATGATTTGATAGAATATCCTCTAAGGTGTACGTCTCTATATCCACTATCTTTGACAACGACAAATACTCCCTGAAAGACAAGCCATCAAGCTCGTAACTGACCGCTCTACGACTTAAATCCGCATCGCCTTTATATATTTGCAGTAAAGACGAGCTTGTGAAAATGACCTTTAAATTAGGGTGATTATCATATATATTTTTCAATTCAATTGACCAATTGGGATACTTATGAACCTCATCAAGATACAAGTACTCTCCGCCATTGAGATGGAAATCTTCTGCCAAATTCACCAGTGTGTTACCTTGAAAATAAATATCATCCAGACTGACATATAACACTTTATCATCCAACTCAAAATTCAACTTAATATGCTGCAACAACATAGTAGTCTTTCCTACACCTCTTGCCCCTTTAATCCCTATTAGTCTATCATTCCAGTCTATCTGATAATACAAATATCGTATAAACTCTGTAGTGGTAGTATTCATCAATCCGTTGAATCTACGCACTAAATCATCAAATAATGTATTTTTCATAATACAAATATACTATATTTCGTATTTCATACCTATCTTTTAGGTGTATATTTTGTATTATTGAAAATACATTGCGTAGCAATAAGACATATACTCCTAACAATCATACGTTTATCTTTAGTTAAATTTAATCAATCTATTGCCTCATCACCCATTTTTAGTCTAAAAAAGAAGGGAAAGCAAGCCATTAATTCTCCTCCCTCCTATTCAAGGCTGTCAAACTCCACGAAATCATATTCTAGAGAACACTCCAATAATTGACGCAGGATGGCGGCATGTCCATTACCGAATATCAACAAAAAAAAGGTCGTTTTCATTCTCTTTTATCTCCTGCATTTTTCTGAATATATGTAGATTGCGATTGTACCACCAAATGGACAAAACATCCGCTCCGCGACCGTCTTCTGTTTAAAGTCACCCACAAGGTAAGCGCCATAGCCAAATTGATGCGATTCTCGGGAATTCATTAGTTTAAAATAGGTGAGCATATTCACGTTTGCATATCATGAACCCAGAATTATATAATGTCAATACCACTAAGATTAGTTTCTGGATAGGATTCACTAACCACCTCTATCTTAGCCACCACGCTATACCAATAAGAATATGTTCACCTAACCAGCGACCTATTCTCAATCGTTATTGCAGCGAGTTTAATTCTCTCCTCACATCCGATCTGGTCACAGGGAAACCAGGGTTGATACTATAATATCTATTGACATCCTCTGCCACACTTAGCGCTTTGTTGAATTGCAGCTTCGCCTCATTAAAGTCTGATTTATTCTTATACGCTAATCCAAGGTAATAGTAACTGTCTGGGAAGTCATCAATGATAGTAAACTGCTTTTTGAAGGCTTCAATGGCTTTATCATTTTCATTATTGAATACGTATAACATACCGAGCGTATGATAGTCCGTAAATCCAATTTCCGCATCCGATTTATAGGAATCCACTAAGGACTTGAGTATCTCAATAGATTTTGGTAGGTTATGAATTTTGGCATACGACATACTTAAAAACACTTTCATGCTTTTCTCCCCGCCTGGTTCGAACTGATTAAACGCATTGGGTAAAGCAAAGTAGGATTCTAGATCACGAATACAAAGTTTATAATTTTTATATTGCCAATACCAATACGCCCTATTGCAAGTATACTCCAATGGTTCAATTTTCACCGCTTCATTCAACAATTGGATACCCTCCTGAAAGAATCCTCTCTTGAAATAAGGGACGGATTTTTCATAATACGCCCATGCATAGTTTGGCCCTATAGCAATAGCCGAGTCAAACATCAATTGCGAGTCTTCACTTCCTTGACTATATTCAAGCGCTTTGTAACTTAGTTCACAAGCTTTTCTTTCTCCACTATCTTCCGGATACATATTGCAATTTCCTTGACCAAAAATATTGGGGACGCTCCAAATCAGCACTAACCCTATTATGAAATTTTTCATGTATAATCTATTTTACCGTTAACCATTTTAATAACCAAGAATTTGTATCCGTCATAATCAATATCATCATACAGCGGGTGATGCCATTTCTTCAAATCTTTAACGATGGTCAAGATATGATCTCGCAGATCCGATGGCGGCTGTGTAGGGTTATACTCTTCATCAAACGCATCCATCCGGAATCTTCCCGATTTATCTTGGCAATTGACGATAAATCGAACCACAAAAAAACCATTATAATTTTCATATTTAGGGTTGTAAACGAATCCATCGATGATATCATTTTCGATGGCCTGCATTCCTCCATCATATTTCACAAATGCTCTTTTGTGTAGCGTGTTTTCGGGATTGCATAAAACAAATTCCTCCTTATCCGTCTTTGGATTGAAATGGGTATTGCCTACCTGTTCTTCATATTTATTGATTTTTTCATCTACCGAATTACAACTTATAAAAAGAAGTAGTAAAATAAAAACGAACTGTGGGTTAATCATATATTTAATTTTACTGAATAACTAAAGATTTATTTCTATTGCGAAAAATCATCCTTATTGAAAGTAGCGAGAAAATAGTTGGTATGTTTTCTTTCTACAGGATCCAAAACTAAAAAATTAATCCTAGAAATATGGAAACTTAACATTACCATAACCCAATGTATCTTTAAATTTAATTCAGTATATAATCAATGTGAAACAACAGATAAGCGGAAAACGCAATCTGGCAAAAAGCTTCCGAGGGGCTTTTTTATCTTTGAACTATCTTACAATAGTAATGTGACCACTAGTAGTTTGTCCATTGTCAATAAGCACATACACATAATCACCCATCACAAGAGGTGTACCTGATTGGTCATTGCCATCCCAAGCATATGGATTGGCTTTTTCCAGCGTTTGTTGATAAACCATAGCACCACTTTTGGTGTCAAATATCTCCAGTCTGATCTTATCAGCATGGAAGATATCCAAATCGATATTCCATAATATGTCACGACTAGGTTGTATGACAAAGTCGCATATAAAGGGATCAACCGTGACTTGCCATTGGGTGGATGGACAACCATTACCATCCACTACATGCAATCTATGAACACCTGATTTCAGATGCGAAAACAATGGCAGCTTTTGTGGCTTTCCATCATCGATGGCGTACTTATAATTTTCAAATTTCTCCATCACCACAAGTTCAATCTCTCCTTCTTCTTTTTCTATACATGTCGGTTTTATTCTTGATGGTATATCCACAGAATAGTCCTCACAGGGTACCTGATTATCCCTTTTTTCTTTTGGTAATCCTTTATCCTCATTAACTGCTCCGATATTTGTGATCGAAGCATTCTTAATTATTATTGATTCGGGCAGTCTATTATCTTGTTCATTGGTTGATAAATCATCCACCAAAGAAACTGGCATGGGCTCTATTCCTTGATCGGATCGTTGCACCGTTTCTTTAGGAGAATCCACGCTGCGTTTCGAATTAATATTCTTGTCCGAAGGTATCGCGTTATTGGTTACTCCTATTTGCACATCTCGTTTGTCATAAATTGGCACTTCAACTACTACTGACTCCTCCTTGTATTCTTCTGTCAAGGAGTGAATACCAGGAGTATCAACAATCTTTTCATCCTCTTTGTTATTAATATAAAAAGCTCCTAAACCCACGACTAGCATGAACACCAATAGTCCAGCAAGCCACAAAGTGTAGGTGCTATTCCCTTCAGAAGCACTGACATGTATCTGTTGCAGTTTCGATTTAACCAGCAACATTTCGTTCTGCATGATTGTCTCATTTGCCAATTGATGCTGCTCCACATATTTCGCAAAACCCTTATCCTCTTTCAACCGTTTTTCAAACAACTTCCTTTCTGTCTCACTGAGTCTATCGTGAAGATAATTCTCTATCCATTGATATGTCGATTGATCTTTACTCATGGTATAACAATTCTTTTAATCCTTTTTTATCTTTTACAATGGTAATCAGTCTTTGTTTGCATTTATAATTCTTTGTCTTTGCAGCATTGGCATTGGAGAATCCCATACGTAGTGCGATATCGTCCATGGTCATGCTATAGAAGATGCTATAGGTTAGCAATTCTTCACATCGCTTCCCAAGCTGCTCTAATAGTTCGGTTATGGTTTTACTTTTCTCCTCACTTACCACTTCATATCTCGTTTCATCGGCTATTTGCATGGGGAGCTTAGAAGACATCTTTCTTCTTTGTTTGGCTCTATTAATCCACATATTTTTACCTATGCTGAAAATAAATCCTGCTATGCTTTGGTTCTCATCAAATCTATTCTCTAAAACATATTTATAAAACGACAATACTGCATCTTGGAATACATCTTGCGCTTCGTCTCTGTCGCCATCATTTTTCATAATCCAATTCGTGATTTTTGGTTGAACCGTTTGATACAAATACAACAATGCTCCATCTGAATCTCCTTTTTTGATCAAGGAAATAATATCGGCATCCGAATATTTTTTGTTCTTTTTAAAAATCACTTTCTATTACCAAATTATCGTCACTGCTATTATCAAACCATTGTCATTACATTGGACAAAGTACTGCCCCATCGGCAGCGTGACACCATCGTTATCGGTTCCATACCAAAACTCTTGATTCACCCATGTGGCGACAATCAATCCATTACTATCAAAGATAGTCACATCATTGCACAACAGTGGAAACACATCATTTATCCCATCATTATCAGGTGTGATAATATTTACATCAATATTGAGCACCGCTACTGTTATTTCTTGACAAACCGTATCAACACAGGTGTCAATCAGGTTGGTATTGGACAGACAGACCGTATAGTCTCCCGGAACTGGATAGATATGTGTAGGGTTTTGCAAGGTACTCGATTCACCATCCCCAAAACTCCATTCGAATTCGGTTCCCAATCCCATCCCTTCAAAACTAAAATAGTTACTGATATTAGTGTAAGAAATTTCGACATCAAATCCGCAGTCTTCTTCCTCCATACTTTGTGTACAAGCAAACAGCAATCCTTCTTCGTCCAAATGATATCCCACACTTTCTATGTTTCCAAGAAAACTTATTACACCACTGGTCCAAAACTCAAGCCCATCATATACATTCACTAATGAATTAGTATTCACATTAACTATTACATCATTCATAACATAGGGTAAATTATTGACTATGGTTTCAAGAGACACTGGATCAGCACCATTCACCGATATTAACATCGCGTGTGCTAATGAAGAAGGATCGTTAACATCCCAATCAATAAACTGACCGTAAATACCGTAAGACACCAATTGATATGTTCCGTCATAAGTGAAAGTGGTATCTATCCCTCCTCCATACAATCCAGGTTCCGTAGAGTTGCCGGTAAAGCTTGGGAAATCTATACAGTCTTCTTCATATTCACACGAGTCGTCATCTTCCTCAGCTTCTGGGTTGTAGTTTGTCGCTTCTGGGTCAGTACAACCTAAGACTGTTGTTCCATCACAATTAGCATTTACAGAAAACCCATAACCTGTACCACCAGCTACACCAATAAATTCCAAATTTGGATTATCTCCTACTTGAAAACTTACCGATCCTACAAAGTTGGCATTGGGTTCGAACAAAAGCTGATAGCATCCGTCAGGAAGACAAACGTCAAGGGTATCCGAAGAGCCAAAATATCCCGAAAGCACCCCTGAATACAACACTTCAGTATTATTAAAAATACTCCACACCCCATCGCTATCGGGATCAAAATCGTTTGGATTAGACATCACGATGATTCCTGAATTAAATTCACATTCTTCATATTCACAAGTACCATCATCAATAGTCGCTGTGGGGTTGTAGTTAGTAGCGTCTTCATCTGTACAGCCATAAATATCTGTATCCTCACAATCCGAATTCACTGAGAAATTATAACACTGATTTTCTACATCACCGACCGCCAATACCAATCCATTCTGCATTTCTATACCTACTGAATCCACAAATATTTCAATAATCACATCAAAGCATAGTTTATAACATCCGTCAGGCAAGCACAGTGCAACCACTTGTTCGTCCACGCCATTGGATTCACCTGACATAATGATTTCATCAGCCGTATTTCTTATTTGCCATGGAGCTCCCGTTGAATTTTGATTAAATATTGTCATGGAACCAGCCGTATATTCACATTCTCCACTTCCAACACTTTCCGCACACAAAAACACAATCCCCGATTCAAACAAATTAACTACAATATCATCTATTTCTCCCTCAAAAATCAAAGTACTCGTAGTCCAATTGGTCGAGGAACCCTCTAAATAATTTTCAGTCCATTCCGTTGTATCTATTTCGATAACAACACCATTCATATCATAGGGCATGTTATCATAAATGGTAGTCATGGAAACTGAGTCAGCACCATTAACTGAAATAAACATTTCATCGGCCTGTCCATAATCTCCTGATTCATTCCAATCATTGAAGAAGCCATAGACACCCATGGTCACCGTTTGTTGTTCACCACTAAAACTGAATGGAGTTGGCTCTCCCAATCCATAGATACCCGCATCATAATCATTTAAATCAAAGTCTGTAAAATCTTCACAATCATCTTCAAGATAGGTCACATACCCCGTGCAGGAATACAGTAATCCAGACTCAAATTGCGTCATAGATATCTCGGATATATCACCCACTACGATCACCTTACTTGCTGTCCATTCAGTAGTGGCATCTGCTAGATAATTATCATTATTCAACTCGGGATCAATCATTATAACCGCATCGCCAATATGGTATGGCATGTCATTATAGATCGTCTCCAAGGATACTGGTCCTAGTCCATTGACTGTGAATAGGGTCTGATTGGCTTGCCCATAATCTCCTTCATTCCAGCTATTAAACAACCCATATATTCCAAGTTCAACCTGCTGTTGTGACCCATCAAAATCCAATACGGTAATGTCGTCCGCTATGTATATACCGGGGGTGTTGGGATCATCAAAGTCTAAGGTATAGTCGTGGCAATCACCACTAACCGATACCCCTTCAGTACAGAAATTAACATATCCCGATTCCGATTGAAACATGGCGATACTTTCAATCGACTGTCCATCGAAAACAACCGTTCCAGAAGTCCAATTGTTAGTAATAGGAAAATTATCACTTATGGATGTATTGTCCACTGATATGGTCACACCATCAATTTCATAAGGCATGTTGTTATAAATATATTCTAAGGAAATCATATCTCCTCCATTCACTGAAAAGAAAGTAGCCGCTGCTTCTCCGAGATCCCCTATCCAATTATTAAAGTTTCCATAAATTCCAAGTTCTAAGTGACTAAAATCACCAAACACCACATTAGCCTGTTGATTGTAGAAAACGCCAGGGTGATCTGGGTCACCCCAAGGAACAACGAAGTACATACAATTCATTTCATACTCACAGGATCCATCCTCTATAGTCGCATTGTAATTATAATTAGAAGCAGTATTATCCATACAACCTAGCACATCGACAAAGTTCTCTTCGCAGACATATAATAATCCCCGCTCCACCCCATTTTCAGAGTGTATAAGTAGGTGTTCTATTTCTCCGAAAAAAGAAATGTTAGATGAAGTGAAATTAGAACTGGAATTGGGGAGATGGGTTGAATTTAAAGAATTATGATTAATTGATATTTGAATTCCATCAATGGTAAATATTTGATTGAACAAGCCATTATTAGAAATGTATTCCAATGAAATAGGATCGCTGTCGTTAATCGTAATAAAGACATCGTCCGCTTCTTGATTCGGGTTAAACATATTCCATTGTTCGAAATTTCCATACAAGCCAATATTTACCCGTCCACTATCCAACAAAGGAAACCAAAGATCAATATCACTATTTCCATACCACCCAGGCGTATCACTTTCGATATTATCCAAGTATAAATCAGAGCAAACTTGTAACCCCGAACAATTATATACCAATCCAGACTCAAACTGGGTCATCGTAATATTTTCAATATCTCCACTATCGGTGGTTTTCTGAAAACTTATCGTCCCTACCGTCCAACTATCCGATATATCATAGCCGACAGGCAAATCTTGTAATACACTAACCAAGAATCCATTAACCATATCAGATGGGTTATTAAAAATAGTCTCCAGAGAAACCGGAGCAGAGCCATTAATTGAAAAGAAGGTTTGATCTGCTTGATTTGGCACTGATAAATCCCATTCATTAAAAGAACCATAAATCCCCAATGACACTTGATTTACTGACGCTTCGAAATCCATAGAGTAATCCCCAACCACCAAGTATATCCCCGGTGCATTTGGATCACTATTCGTTTCTGTATAATCAATACAATTCTGAGCAGTTAAGGAAAATCCAATTCCCAAAATTGTAAATAATGTCGCTAATAATATTTTACTTATTTTCATCTTAGTTCGTTTTATCATTCGTTCATCATCACTACAATTTCATTTAAAGAAAGTAACCGTTATTCAGCTCTTTTATTTATACAATATTTCAGAATAAATTCCAAAGAGTTCACTCGGGTTCGATAATTATTAATATTGGGCATAAAAAATGAAAAATCTATATTAAATCTATTTGCTTCTCCTCCTTTACGATCATTTTTATTTGTCCCTATGTCATGAATCCCTACAAAAGCATAAAACCCCTCTTTCGATTCGTAGCTCGTACCCACGCTAAATCTTTCTGCGAGGAGCGCATTCACTCCTATGCCTATTCTTTGGTTATATTTGCTTTTGGACATGTCTGCATAGCGATAAAAAGCACTTGGCGAAATCTGCACATTGTGATTGACTAAGAAGGTATGCTCTCCGATAAGGTTATACTGTGGAATGAGTTTTATTTGTTGCGCTACGGGTTGTATCTTCCCACCATTGATTTGATTTATTGACATCCCTATTTTGGTGCGTTCCTTGTAAAGCGTCAAGCCTGCATTGCCATCAATTGTACCGGCAGCAATACTACCCGTCACTGGATTATCGACTATCGAAAAACTATAAAATCCACCTGAGATTCCTATGGACAGATACCATTCCTCCAATATCTTCTGATGACGACTGTAGGCGAGATAGGCTCTATTTCTACGAATATAAGGCCCTTCTTTGTCCTTATTGAATCTAAGACCCAGTACATGAAAATTGTTCTCGTTTTTTTTAATGCGAAAAACAGTAGCGATAAATGAATTCTGGATACCGCTAAATTTACCGACATTCTGTTTGGAACCTAAAGTGAATTCCATATCTCCTTCGCTACCACCATCGGCAGGGTTTATCTGCGGATTATTAAAGAACTGTCCAAAATGAATAGGCACTTCATTCACCTGCCCTACGCTCAAAAGGGATATACTTACAAAACATATGGTAATTAATAGTCTGGTCATGGGTTGGTAGATACTACTCACCATGCAATATACAATCTTGGGTTGGGAAAGTAACCCCTTTCTATAAAGTTTTAATTACTTTTCTGCTTCATGCATCATATCTCGCTCATCTAATGACTTCTAAATCCATTACTTTTCTTTCGGAAATCCACGAACTATCAATAAAAAATGATTTCACAAACAACACACCACCTACAGGAAATAAGACCCTCTCAGGGGTCAGACAACCACAGTGCAAGTAGTTTTCATAAATATGTAATCCCTTCATAATCGGATACCGAGACTAAAAACATACGCCTTTTTTCGCCTTTGAGTTTTAGTCAAAAGAAGAATTTAGAAAAGAATCCAACAGGTTCACATAATTATAAAAACGCATCACTTAAGGATGGGATAGCACAAGAAAATGGTCACCATGACACCATGGAGCACCATTGTACGATCCATGGGTAAACTTACAAACTAAGGACAAATAATATTTAGTGAAAAACCATGGTACACAAACGCGATCAATGACAAGGGAATCCAATCAACATCAAGACTTCGCCTCTCCCTGCAACACGCTGAAATAGTCTGCCACAGCACTAAAACTTACGGTATGCGTTTTGAAATACTCTATAATTTTCGGTTTCTCTTCATCGGTACATTCTAGTTGATTCATGATGTTGAGTAGGTGCATCTTCATGTGTCCTTTCTGAATACCTGTGGTCACCAAAGATCGTACTGCCCCGAAGTTTTGTGCCAATCCTGAGCAGGCGATAATCTTCATTAAATCATCAGAATTAGGATTACCCAATAGATCAAAAGAGAACTTCACCATTGGGTGAAGCTTCGTCAGACCTCCTACTGTACCAAGCGCCATAGGCATGTCTATCCAGAATCTGAATTGATCATCTTTGATTTCACAATAGGTCAAACTGCGGTACTGTCCGTCACGAGCTGCATAGGTATGGGCACATGCCTCCACCGCTCTAAAATCGTTACCCGTGGCTATCACTACCGCATCGATACCGTTCATTATTCCCTTGTTATGTGTGGAAGCACGGTACGGTTCTATCGTTGCTATACGTACAGCCCTTGCAAACTTCTGCGCAAATTCCTCTGCGGATATATCAGACTTAGGGTCTACCAAATCACTGACGGGGCATGAGACTTCGGCTCGAACAATACACTCCGGTGTGAAGTTAGAAAGTATGCTCATAACCACTTCAAATTTCTCTTTTTCTTGATCGGTGAAATCGTTAGAAGTTTCGAAACTGTCTTGCAATATTTGTGACAACTTCTCTAAGACCGAATTGATAAAATTAGCTCCCATCGCATCCCCCGTTTCAAAAGTAGCTTTTAGTTGAAAATATCCTTCTTCTTCTTTTGTCTTATCCACCAATTCTAACGACAACAAGCCACCACCACGCTTCTGCATGTTCTTCGTTAGGTCTTCTGTTTGATCAAAAAATAATTGTTTGTTACTTTCAAAAAACGACTCCAGCTTCTGTACTTCACCGCTATAGATAAAGTGTACATGGCCGATTTTTGTTTTGGACAGAACTTGCGCCTTAAATCCACCTCGACTCATCCAATAAGAGGCGGACTTAGCAGCAGCAGCCACCACAGAACTCTCCTCTATGGCAAACGGAATACAATACATCTTGTCATTGATCAAGAAATTGGGAGCTACACCAAAAGGGGTGTAAAAATTACTGATTGTATTCTCGATAAATTCATCGTGTTTTTTTTGAATTTTCAAGTCTTGGTGCCAATAGCTTTTTAGGAAATCAATGACTTCCTCGTTGCCATTAAAATAAGACTGTATAAGCCATTCTGTTTTACCGTGTTTGGTGAGCTTTGAAAA
This sequence comes from Lepetodrilus galriftensis, assembly GCA_032361785.1. Lineage (NCBI taxonomy): Eukaryota > Metazoa > Mollusca > Gastropoda > Lepetellida > Lepetodrilidae > Lepetodrilus > Lepetodrilus galriftensis. The sequence goes on along the minus strand of JAUTBZ010174986.1, from coordinate 37,673 downwards.
TCCTTTGATAGGTTGGGTCATATTCATGGGGTTAGAACGACAAAAATAGACAAATAGATATAATAATTCAACAATAAAAGCAACCCAAAGTCAACTAATCACCCATGTATAAGGTTCTCCTATTATTTTCTGTGTTTGCGGGTTATCTATTGCTTCACAAAGGCGTGCCTAATAATATGATTATTCTCATCTGTCAAAACACATAGGTACTTCCCTGGCTTCCATGAGGAGACATCAATTTCCTGAGAATACCCACCAGAATAAACCCACTGTCCCACGTTTGAATAAATGTCTATTGCCACAATTCTTTTATCTGAATCAATATTCAAAAAATAATGGGTTGGATTAGGATACAGCGATAACGCACCCTGAGACCATTCAGTAATAGAAACAAAGTCTAAATTCTTATACCATGCGATTTTATCATCATCCATAGACGCTGAAAGTACATCCAGCACTGCGTCATTATCCACATCGCTAAGAGAAACATGAAACGCTCCATCCGCATTTTCCGATATTATTTGTTCCGAAGAAAAGACTCCTTGCCCATCAGTATTTTCGTACCATGCAATCTTATCATCACTACTAGAAGCTGAGACAACATCCATATCACCATCACCATCGATATCCCCAGCCACCACGGATGAAGCAAAATTGGCTTCAATAGAAATTATCTGTTCTGCACTAAAAACGCCTGTTCCACCAAGATTTTCATACCAAGCGATCTTATCATCATTTTGAGAAGCCGAGAGCACGTCCATATCACCATCGCCATCCAGATCAGCAGAGAATACAAAAGATGCCCCATCGGCAGAAGTAGAAATCACCTGTTGGTCACCGAATCCACCTTGCCCATCTACATTTTCATACCACGCCACTTTATTATCCCATATAGAGGCTGATAATAGATCTAGGTCACCATCCCCATCCAAGTCTTCTGCAAACACCGAATAGGCTCCATCAGCATCCAAGGTTACCGTATGTGCACTACCAAAATCACCCAACCCATCTAGATTTTCATACCATGCGATCTTATCATCACTACTGGATGCCGATACAACATCCATATCATTATCACCATCGATATCCAATACAAGAATCTGTTTTACATTGAGTGCTTGGGTGCTGATCCATTGTTTTGGTCCAAAACCACCCAATCCATCCATATTTTCATACCACGCAATCGAATGCTGCCCATTGGAAGCGGACAAGACATCCATATCACCATCTCCATCAATATCGGCTGAATAAACCGAAGAGGCCTCTTGCACATTTAGATCGATAACAATCTGAATTCCGTAATTTCCATTGCCATCCAGATTCTCATACCAAGCTATCTTGTTATCTTCTTCCGAAGCCGATAAAACATCCATATCGCCATCTCCATCAATATCCGCAGCATATACACACCTAGCTCTATCGGCAGCTCTTGTTAGCAGTTGGGCAAAAACAAAGCTCCCTTCTCCATTCGTATTTTCATACCATTCAATATCATTATCATTGGATGCCCCAACAATATCTATATCACCATCACCATCAAAGTCTGCCGCAAAGACGGCCAAAGCATTACCTGTTCCTGATATAACATCTTGCTGTGCACCAAAGTTCCCTTGCCCATCCATATTTTCATACCAATCGATATGATCTGTATACCTGGCCGCAGAGAGAACATCTATATCTCCATCGCCATCTATATCCACAGCATATACGCTTTCTGCTTCCTGAACGCTGGTACTGATCACTATCTCAGAAGAAAACACACCACTACCGGTATTTTCATACCATGCTATTTTATTATCATAACTCGAGGCGGAGAGAATATCCATGTCTCCATCGCCATCTATATCTATTGAAAAAACAGTCTGCACTCCATCTGCTTCTGTACTAATAACTATTTGACTTGTAAAATTACCTGTACCATCATTTGGATACCAAGCGACCTTATCATCCTCTCTAGACCCAGATATTATATCGATATCTCCATCACCATCTACATCTGAAGCAACTACTGAATCCGCTCCCATAGCATCAATTGATACTATTTGCTCCGTACCAAAATTGGTATCTCCATCATTTTCATACCACGCTATTTTATTGTCGAGTACCGAAGCCGATATCACATCCAGATCACCATCACCATCCAAATCAGCAGCGTACACGGACGAAGCGATATCGGCAGAAGTTGAAATTACTATTTCACTAGAAAAATCACCCGCACCATTGACGTTTTCATACCACGCCACTTTGTCATCGAGAACCGAAGCGGACAACACATCCAAATCCCCATCGCCATCCATATCCGCAACAAAAATAGAATTGACTCCCATGGCATTAATCGAAATGGTATGTGGATGAGCAAATGCTCCTTCACCGTCCAGGTTTTCAAACCACGAAATCTGATTATCCCCAAAAGAAGCCGTCAAAATATCCATGTCCCCATCACCATCCATGTCAGCAGCAATCACATCAGTTGCAACATCGGTATTGTAAAATTCATCAATGATTACATTCTCCTGAAAAAGAGTTTGACCGTAAGTTATATTTACACTTAAAAATAAGATCGTGGAAAGAATGATAATTCTCATAATGGACATTTTTTGTTTTTACAAAAGTATCCATTCCTAACAAGAATAATAATGATTATAAAGAAATTTCATCACTATTCAATGATTATTTCCTTCTTTATTGATCCCTAAATATCTACGATAAAATGTAGTTTACAATCATGGGGAGTGACCAAAAAACAGAAAACATACAGCTTCCATAGCATAAAAAAAACATTCACCATTCTTTGTAAATTACAACTCTAATCATCAATATCCCAATATCACTCCTTGACAAGGAGTTTCTTTTTCGGTAAAAACAAAGAAGTATTACTTGAAACGGGAACAATATGATTTCTTACCTATCGAAACGTCATTCGGTATTACGATCAAAGACTTTATGGTCTCCAGCATACCCTTACGGGCCACAGACGTTACGATCCTTTTTATTGTTCTGGATCCAATATTTTTGGCAGAATGAGAAACAACCTTTTACGCCTCCACTGACAAACCTATAAACAACAGGATAACAGTCAGATAGCATGGTAGTTTATTCATCTATCGGTAGGTTTGTGTATCTTCAAATATACCACATTTCTGTGACGCTTTATTATCTAAAAAAGACACTATTTGTAATGGTAAACATAAAGAAATATTACCCGATTCTTTTTACAGCATCTAAAAAAAGAAAATCGTAAACTTGCACCATGGGAAATATAGTAGCAATCGTAGGTCGTCCGAACGTTGGCAAATCCACGTTATTCAACCGTTTGACGGGGGTTCGCATGGCAATTGTGGACGAGCAGAGTGGTGTCACTAGAGACCGGCATTATGGTCATTCTGAATGGAATGGCAAGGCTTTCTCGGTGATTGACACTGGTGGTTATGTAGAAGGGTCGGATGATGTGTTTGAAGAACAGATTAATTCGCAAGTACTTATTGCACTGGAAGAGGCGGACTTCATTTTATTCATAGTAGACGCCAAATCAGGCATTACCGATCTAGATGAGAGCGTTGCCAAATTACTCCGACAAACAAAAAAGCCAGTTTTCGTGGCAGTAAACAAAGTGGACACTCACGACATGCATTTTGGAGCTACAGAATTCTACAGTCTGGGATTGGGAGATATTTATAATATCAGTGCTGCCAGTGGTAGTGGTACTGGCGAGCTGTTAGACGCCCTCGCGGAGAAACTGAATCCCGAAGAAGAGTCTATAGATGATTCTCCTAAAATCGCTGTAGTAGGCAAGCCAAATGCTGGAAAATCATCATTGATTAACGCCTTACTGGGCAAAGAACGAAATATCGTCACCGATCAAGCAGGAACTACCCGTGATGCACTTCACACACGGTATAACGCTTACGGTCATGATTTCACCTTGGTGGATACGGCTGGTCTTCGAAAAAAGAGTAAAGTTCATGAAGATCTAGAATTCTATTCTGTAATGCGTGCCGTTAGGGCCATAGAAAATGCAGATGTATGTATCTTAATGATAGATGCTCAAGATGGGTTTCAAAAACAGGATCTCAATATTTTTTATCTGATAGAAAGAAATAAAAAGGGGGTGGTTATCTTGATCAACAAATGGGATCTTATCTCTAAAGAGACCAATACCATGAAGGAATTAGAGGCTAAAATCAGAGAAACCATCGCTCCATTTACCGATGTGCCGATATTATTTGTCTCCGCCTTGCATAAACAACGGATTTTACAATCTGTAGATGCTGCCATAGAGGTTTATAAAAACCGAACACAACGTATCATGACTTCTGTACTGAATGAAGTGATGCAAGAAATTATCGAACGCAATCCTCCACCATCAACCAAAGGGAAATTTGTAAAGATAAAATACATTATGCAGCTGCCTACCCACTCCCCCTCATTTGCCTTCTACTGCAACCTCCCGCAGTATGTTAAGGAGTCATACAGACGTTTCTTGGAAAACCAATTGCGAAGTAACTTTGATTTTAAAGGGGTACCTATTCGTATATTTTTCAGAAAGAAGTAGGGTTTGGGGCTGATTTTTAATTGCTTTTTGTTGGTACGATTTTAATTTTTTTGTTCACCACAGAGACACAGAGTTGGCTTTGCGCTCTTTGTGCCTTTATGGTTATTTATTGGGCTTTTTTGTTGATACGATTTTAATTTTTTTTTTTCACCACAGAGTCACAGAGAACACAGAGTTGGCTTTGCGCTCTTTGTGGTTATTTATTGGACTTTTTTGTTGGGGCAATCTTAATCTTTTTGTTCACCACTGAGTCACAGAGTTGCCTTTGTGTTCTTTGTGCCTTTGTGGTTATTTATTGGACTATGGACTACCTAGTAATTTTGAGGCTGATTTTTTAAGGGGTATTTTTAATTGCTTTTTGTTGGTACGATTTTATTTTTTTTTGTTCACCACAGAGTCACAGAGAACATAGAGTTGGCTTTGCGCTCTTTGTGGTTATTATTCTTTTTACTTCGTATGGACTATGCCCCAAATAACATATCACAAAAGATCACCAAATGGTTGTGGTTTCATTTTTCAAAATCCTTTGTCACAGGAATCAACAAAATAAGTATTTTCGCAGAACAATATCTACGCTTGACCAAACCTCAAAAAATATTAAAAACCAAATTTGGCTATGATGAATTTCGACCGTTGCAGGAAGAGATTATCGAGCGAGTACTTGACAAAAAAGATTGTGTTGTACTGATGCCAACAGGAGGCGGTAAATCAATATGTTTTCAGATTCCCGCTTTGATTTTTGAGGGGTTGACCTTGGTTATCTCTCCCCTTATCTCGCTGATGAAGGATCAGGTGGAGGCGCTCAAAGTCAACGGTATTGCTGCGGAATACCTGAATAGCAGCTTGAGTAGTGCTGATGAACGAAGGGTGAGAATGGCAGTGGAATCGAAGAACCTCAAACTGCTTTACTTATCACCAGAAAAACTACTTTCGGAAGGTGGGCAATGGCTTAACAATATAGATCTCGCTATGGTTGCCATTGATGAAGCGCACTGTGTATCTATGTGGGGGCATGATTTCAGAAAAGAATATACGCAGCTTAAGAGATACAGACAAAGCAGAAAAGATGTGCCTTTCATAGCACTTACCGCCACTGCCGACAAAGCAACAAGAAAAGATATCGTAAACCAACTGGGACTTATCGATTCCAAGTTATTTATCTCCTCTTTTGACCGAAAGAACCTGAGCCTTGATGTACGTCCGAATGTGCCAAAAAAAGATAAAATTCAAGAGTACATTCAATTCATCCAAGAGAATAGTAATGAATCGGGAATTATATATTGCTTAAGTAGAAAAGAGACGGAGGATATTGCTTCACGATTGAACGACCAAGGAATAGAAGCTATTGTATATCATGCAGGATTGGATAGGGATACTAGAGCGGAAAATCAAGAGCGATTCATCCAAGATGATGTGTCAGTAGTATGTGCTACTATTGCATTCGGAATGGGAATCGACAAGTCTAATGTACGCTGGGTGATTCACAACAACTTACCCAAGAATATTGAAGGATTTTATCAAGAGATAGGACGAGCTGGAAGAGATGGATTGCCTTCAACTACGATACTATATTACAATTTAAGAGACCTGGTACTACTCGGGAAATTTGCTCAAGAGAGTTCACAATCTGCGGTGCTTTTAGGGAAACTTAAACGCATGCAGGAGTATGCCGAGTCTAGCTCCTGCAGACGAAAAGTGCTCCTCTCCTACTTCGGTGAGCATATGGAAAACGATTGTGGCAATTGTGATGTATGCAAGAATCCACCACAGTTTTTTGATGGAAAAGTCATTGGTCAGAAAGCGTTATCTGCTATTATACGTGCTAGAGAAAAGGTAGGGACTAATATGCTCATCAACATTCTTCGTGGATCCGGCAACAGGGAGTTGATGGATAAGAACTATCATGAGATAAAGACTTATGGAGCTGGACGAGATCTAAGTTTTAACCATTGGAAATCGTATATCACACAGATGTTGAACCAAGGAATGATGGAAATTGCTTATGACGATTCGTTCACCCTTAAAACTACAAATATCGGGAAGCAACTATTAAATGATAAGACGGATCTGAAGCTTACCATTCCAATAGAAAAGAAGGATAAGAAAAAGCGAACGAGGGTCACCACCAAGAGAAAAGACGCAAACTATGACAATGTTCCTCCTGAATTATTTGAGAAACTACGCAGGCTACGAAGTCAAATCGCAAAGAAGATGGGCAAACCAGCGTATATTATTTTTCATGACTCCTCGCTTAAGCAGATGGCCAATAACAAACCCCGCAACCTAGCTGAGTTCCTAGATATATCCGGTGTGAGTCATGTGAAAGCAGACAAATATGGCGAAGCATTTCTAGGGGTTATCAATGGATAGCAGGTATTTCCAATAGGTTTATTAAAATAATTCCTATCTTTCAAGCTTTATTAAAAACCAGTAACTCTATTTATGGATATATTCAACCTATCGAGTATTCGACCAATATTCACCAGTGATGCAGTAGCTTTAGGATTGTTAATGATAGTACTTGCTGTCATTTTTCATACTTCAAGTCTTACCAGCAAAGGTTGGAAGAAATTTTACACCTATATGCCAGCATTACTTCTGTGCTATTTCATACCAGCATTATTGAATTGGCCATTGGGGTGGATAGCCCCTCATTGGTTTGATTCTGGTATCTATGATTTCGTTCAACAAAATCTGGATTTCACCGTACCGAAAGACTGGAATTACAATGATATCACTAAATTTCTTGAATCCAAAGGAGTAAAAGAAGCTCAGTATGAATCTTATGCGGGGCATTCACAATTATACTACATAGCTTCTAGATATCTACTGCCAGCTAGTCTACTATTATTGTGTCTTAGTATTGATATCCGTGGATTGGTGAATCTAGGACCAAAGGCATTGATCATGTTTGGAGCTGCTACGGTTGGGATTATTATTGGTGGGCCTATAGCCCTACTCGCGGCAAGTAAGATGATGCCTGATGTGGTGGGATCCAATCCTGATGAATTGTGGCGTGGTTTGTCCACCATAGCGGGCAGTTGGATTGGTGGTGGTGCGAATCAAGCTGCTATGAAGGAGATCTATGAAGTAAAGGACAATCTATTCGGAACGATGATCGTAGTGGATGTGGTGGTTGCCAATATCTGGATGGGATTCTTATTATATGGTGCAAATAAAAGTGATAAAATTGACAAAATGCTCAAAGCGGATAACAGTGCGATTGAGAGTCTAAAAAATAAGGTAGCTGACTATAGAGCAAGCATTGAGGAGATGCCAACTACGACAAAATTATTTGTGCTTTTAGCAGTTGCTTTTGGCGGTGTAGGTCTATCGCATCTAGGTGCTGATATCATTGCGCCATATCTTGAAAAAAACCACTTAGCCACTTTGGAACGGTATAATCTTACTTCGCTTACTTCACACTTCTTCTGGCTGGTGGTATTTGCAACTACTATCGGTCTGGGATTAAGCTTCACCAAGCTCAAAAAACTTGAAGGGGTTGGTGCCTCTAGATGGGGGTCTATATTCATCTATATTCTGGTTGCAACCATCGGTATGAAGATGAACCTGGGCGAGGTGTTTAGCAATCTAGGGTTGTTTGCCATCGGTATTATTTGGATGCTGATACACGTGACCATACTTCTTACAACCGCCAAGATTATAAGAGCTCCTTTCTTCTTTGTGGCAGTAGGCAGTCAAGCCAATATTGGTGGCGCGGCATCCGCACCGATAGTAGCTTCAGCCTTTAGCCCGTCTCTGGCTCCAGTGGGCGTATTGATGGCTGTGCTGGGCTATGCATTAGGCACTTATGGCGCACTGATATGTGCTCAACTGATGCAATGGGTAGCTACTGGATAGGATTTACTGGTTCGGTATTGGTGGAGGTTCCAAACTCATATTGTCATGAGTTTCTTGTAGCTGGGTCAAGTGATATCTCTGATAATGATGTTGTCCTACGAACTCTCCTAAATGATCAAAAAAAACTAGCTAGGCCCACCGTAGGCAAACAAGTTAATGACGATGTTCTAATTATTTCTGGTAGCGGTAAAAGGACACAACGCTTTGTACAGTTGACTTTTAAATAGCGAGGTAAAATGGCTATAATGTAGGTGTTTCACATCTATTGCCCCACTACGGACTAAGGTAATTCACCTTTCTCTATTTCTACCCCAACCAACTTGGTTTCATTAACCATTACGCAACCCATCCATCTTTGTAAAGTACTCTTTCAATATCACACTATTAATCTCACGTGGCGTGGTAATCTCCAGAATACAAGCGGTATTTTTCTCTTCATACAGAGCGGTAATACTATTCTTTAACGATGGTTCGTCATGAGCATACAGGTATTCGATATTATATGCTTCCGCTATTTTCTTGACCTGATTATACTGGTTTACTTCAAAAAACTCCTCCAGCTCATTCACTTCATCAGGGCCAGCTATAATTCTGAATATACCACCACCTCCATTGTTGATGATGATACACTTGAAGTTATCGGGGATCTGACTATGCCAGAAAGCATTAGAGTCATAGAAGAACGACATGTCACCGGTGATCAATGTCACTATCTTATCGCTAACCATGGCTGCACCTATCGCGGTACTGGTACTGCCATCGATACCACTGACGCCCCTATTGGCGAAGTATTCAATATCGGTTCGCTGATCGAATAATTGTGCATATCGTACTGCCGAGCTATTCGCCAATTGCACTTGACTATCATGAGGTATCGCATCCAATATTATCTTAAACACACGAAGATCCGAGAACGGAATATCTTCAAGTACTTGATGATGAATCTTTCTTATGGTAGCATTATGATCTTGCCATCGCGCTGCAAATTCATATTCTTTATCTGCAAATTGCACCTGCTCTAAGAAATTTACCGTAGTTGTACGTATGTTTTTCGACAAATGTCCGTAAGTATCTATCGCTTTATCATATTCTGAAACATGCCAATGTGCGTGAATATTTTTCTTTCGTAGGGCTTGTTTAATTTTCTTACTCACTACTGCACCACCCATAGTAATCAGTAGGTCTGGGAGATAGTCATCCCACGACTCGTCCGCAATAGTAAGGATATTACGATCAATGCAACCAACGATATTTTCACCCAATATATTGGAGGTACACTCCGATAGTACCACCACTTTCTTGTTATCCGCGAGGGATTTAATTAGGGGATCTGCCGCGGCATCTGGCGCACGTTGCCCTACCAGTATCATCACCTTCTCAAAGTTAGCCAACTCCTCATTGATGATCCGCCAACCAGCTTCAGAAATAACCGAATCACTGGCGACCTCATCGATAACTTTAGGATCCACATTTTCCATGTCTACCAACTGATACAAAGGCTCTTCCATCGGCACGTTAATATGTACCGGCCCTGGATTCCCAGATTGACTAAGATTGATGGCCTCGTTTATCAAGCGATCTTGATGTTGCAAATCCATAGGATTCCCAGATTCTATCGGTAAGTTAAAACTACCTTTGACATAATTATCATACACGCCTATCTGATTAATACTCTGTCCCTCACGCTGATCTATCCAATAAGAAGGCCGATCGGCAGAGAGAATCAATAATGGTATATGACTATAATAAGCCTCCGCAACCGCAGGAGCATAATTGAGCAATGCACTACCGCTGGTACATACTAGCGCTATAGGCGTGCCTAGTTGTTGCGCCATTCCTAAGGCGGTAAATGCTGCTACTCGTTCATCGGGCACCACCCATGTTTCTACCCCAGGATAACGGTTAAAGCTTATCGTCAGTGGCGCACTACGCGACCCTGGAGAAATAATGACCTTTGTTATTCCTTTTGTAGCACACAAGGCTACCAAATGCTGAATTCCTTTCTTATCCGTCCACTTCATGGATAGCAAAGAAACGAACAAATTATTAGACTTCTAACACCTGTTATCAACGATTATTAATCCAATTCAAACGAATATCAAACCAAATGATCATTCAGTGGCAACCATGTATATATTTGAACCATAATAATTATTGCGCCATGGGAAATCCTTTTAAAAAAATAGTAAACAATGCTCACCAATCCATTAAGGAATGGGAGAAGAGAGAAAACTCAGCGTCTCATACACGCAAATGCGAAGGTTGTGGAGCCGCTCGCCCAAAAGATACGAATCTTACTACCTGCGACTACTGCGGATTTAGGTTTATGTCTATTGACAACGTAATAAAAACCGATAAGTAATGTTTGGATTATTCAATAAGAAGGAGGAAAAAGAAGACAATCTGCAACACCCAGAATTTTTGGCTTTAGTTGAAAAGTGGGATGGTTTCTTGGCGAAAATAGAAACGAGATTCAGTGAGTCGCTAGTACATGCAGAGGAAGCGATATTAGATAACTTAGAAGAAACAAGCTATGACCTAATGACCACCATGCAATCGTGGAGTGGCATCAAGTCACAATTACGTGGATTGTCAGAAAAAATAGAATCCACTTTTGATGAAAAAGTATCCCCTCAGATGCTTGAGTATATTGAGCGTTGGGATATTATTGATCAAGATCAAAAAGGTGTTCAACTTTCCGAGTCATTTTATCCAAGGTTAAATAGATTTGAAGTAATTCTCGAAGGCAAAGTAGCCCAACGATTTTATGACCATGCTAAATTGCATCTCAATGAAGAATTCAAATGCTCGCAATGTAGCGGCAAACTGGAGATCAAAAAAGACATATTCCGATCGCACTACGTAAGCTGTGACTACTGCAATACGGTAAACACTTTTACCCCTAAAGACAAGATAGTTCAGATCCGCTGGGTGGCAGACAATATTGCCAAGCATAAAGCCATCCATGAATGGGATGAAAAGATAAAGGCGCATGATGCTTGTAAAGACTTCCGCTCCCTCTCCGAGGAGGAAGATATGACCGATCTAAAGATAGCGTATGAAAAATGGGAGGTAATGGAAAAGAATTTCTGGACAAAATATTTTACAGAAAGAGCAACGATCGTTCCTGAATATCAGGATACCATCGAACATGACGTGGAAGTAAAGATGAATCTATTCTTCTACGATGATAGAAAAAGAAGTGATTTAAAATATTAATAATTAAAATAAAACATACAATTATGGAAGTTAACGGAGTATCATTTAAAGATTTTGCCTGTGCCTCTGCCAATGCAGTTGCAGGAATGTCAGAAGAAAAAATAGCAGCAGTATTGGGACTTGAAGTTCCAGTATGGCAAGACACAAAGAACCAATGGAACGGCAAGATGGCAGAGATGTCTATGGACGACATGAAATTCTACGGAGAGGTATTTTCTAACCCTAAACAAGGCAAATTTGCAAATGTTGAGGGTGCGGTATCCACCGATGATGCACTAACTAAAGTGCCAGACATTGAAACCTACGCTAAGATATTTGAACACATGTCGGTAGCCGAAAGTTTTGGCATTGACTCTGCACCTATTTTGGAGGATGTGTACAATTTATCCTTTGCTGAGTGGACAAAAGTAGGAAGCAACTATAGCCAATTACTACTAAAGTCCAGCGAAGATCAAGCCTATTTCGACAAGTATTACACGCCACACGATCTTGCGTCAAGCAAGTGGCAAGCACACTTTAAGGAAATGTATAAGGACAAAGGTGCTGCCCTCAGTGAAGATATCGAATTTTAATAGCGAATAAATTCATACTTAGAAGACCTACTAGACCTATCTAGTAGGTCTTAATTTCCAATCCGTAGCGCTGGATTAAACCATTACTATAGCGTAATTTTACAAAAACAATAACATGGGACTTACAAATCAATTCAGATCCGTCATACAATGGGAAGACCCCAATGATACCGAACTCTTCATCAAATTTACCGATAGAGGAGACGAAATAAAAAATGCCTCGAAACTAATATTGCAACCAGGTCAAGGTTGCATTCTAACTTACGAAGGTAAGGTAGAAGGTGTTTTTGAAGAAGCGGGTATGTATGAATTAAAGTCAGACAACACGCCATTTCTTACCACCATTAAGAAGTTTCTTTCGTTAAGAGAAGGTAGTGAACATGTAATGGGTATCTGGTTTTATCGCAAGGCAGACATTCTTAATATGCGATGGGGCACTCGTGTACCTATCTCCTATACGGATCCTATCTATACCTTCCCGATATTGTTATCTGCCTTTGGAAACTACAGCATACGCATTACGAAACCCCAATGGTTTTTTGAAAACGTCATCGCTGGTGAAGAATTATATTGCCATAGTGATCTGAAAGAAATATTTCTATCCAGAATCACACAACCGATTACCGATTATCTCGCCAATGCGAAATTTTCGTATGTGGATATCGACAGCAATCTCAATGCCATTGCTACTGCTTCAAGAGAAAAAACTAGTTCGATATTTGAGGATCTTGGATTTGAGATTTTGGATTTCAGGATCGAAGGTTCACAGTTTGACAAAGACACGCTAGATCGTATTGCCAAAATATCGGATGTACAGGCGGAGGTGCTTGCTGCGAAGATTGCGGGGGTAGCCTATACGGAGATGCAGCAGATAAAAGCGATGAAAGATGCAGCCAACAATCAAGGTGGTGCTGCAGGCCTATTGATGGGTATGCAAGCTGGCGTGGGAGCCAACCAAGTCATGAGTCAAGGCACTAACACTCAACCTTCCCCTAATCCACAACCAACAGAGAGTCCAATGGATAAACTAAAAAAGTTGAAAGAGATGTTTGACATGGAATTGATCACCGAAGCCGAATTTTCTGCTAAAAAGAAGGATATATTGGATACAATGTAAGATGATTCTCAATGTCTAATCATGGATTACAGGGCGTTTTGCATGAGGCCTTTGATGAAAAAATAGGGCAATAATAATGGCTAAAAGTGAGCCCTCTCCAATTGGTCCTCTTGCTGTACCTTGCCATGCTCCCCTCCGATATCCACATCAAAAATTTACGGATATCAATCCACACCATTCACTTGTATAGTTGCATTATCTACTTTGGACTTATCCTCCTATATTTACCGATATCTAGAATAGGGATTAGCACTAACATATCGACATTGATGAAAAAGTATCTTACCAACAGTTTAATAGTCATCCTAGCACTCATTGGCGCAACCTCTATAGCTGCGCAAGATATGCTCGATCTTCATCCTGAGATCGGTGAGAATTATATTTACAGTGATGAATTGATGACGCAATGGTCTAGGTGTGATTCACTAGCATTTGATCTATATCCTGAGGGCACCTACACGGATACAGAATTCAATCAATTATTCGACAAGTGCATGGAAATGGGATATTCAGAAGCATGCGATGGCCCGTACGGAATCATCTGTGGGTGTAGTTGGTACTGCGGAGCAATGTACACCAAAGTAGAGACTTCGTCATTCTTGGCTTCCCATAACGATATAAGATATGATGCGCAAAGCATCAGTGATTTCAACAACGGTACGGCATGGGTAGAAGGGGTAGATGGTGACGGTATAGGGGAAACGATACTATTTGAATTTCCGCCATTGAATCCAAGGATAACGGAAGTAGTCATCGATAACGGCTATGTAAAAGACTCCCTCACTTGGAAAAATAATGGTAGGGTTAAAACGCTTAAGATGGTTGTTTATGGAAAGCCCTATGCCCTACTTCACCTGAAGGATGTATATGCAAAACAAACTTTCAAGGTCTCTCCTATTGGTTTTTCACACCGAGAACATGTTTCCTATACGCAAGAAGGTGTTGCGATAAATGACATGAATGGTGAAGTGATTCCGCCAATAGTCGTTAAGTTTGAAATTATAGAAACCTATCCAGGAGATAAATATAAAGATACCGCTATCTCAGAGATATCCTTTAAGGGGCTTGATGTACACTAGATTCATGAAACATTTCAACTCCATCCTTATCCTAATTTCGATTTTGTCCACCAGCAATATAGCCTTGTCTCAAGACATACCGGTGATTGCTGCTTATATAAATCCTACTTATGATTTTAGCATAGAAATGCTGGACGCATGGTCTCATAAAGACTCTTTATTTGCTTTATTGAATGAGGATAGATCGAGATACGATGATTTTTCACCGCAAGAAAAAACGGTGTTGGAAGTATCGGATATGCCCAAAGAATCGATTTGGGATGTACTAAATTGGTACGCTTGGACTGAAGAAATTATTTGCACCCCAACCAAAGAATATTTAAGCCTACATGATAACGACTCCTTAGATAGTGGTGTCCGAAGTCTTATTGACCAGAAATACAATACTGCTTGGATCGTAGAACCCGATGTGGAAACGGAAATGTTTTTCGAAATTGAAATGACTTCCCTCTTTCTGGAAGTGAATGGCATATCCATAGACAACGGTTATGTTAAGAGCAAAAAAGATTGGAAAGATAATGGGCGCGTCAAAACGCTTAAAATATATGTGGATAACGAACCCTTGGCAATACTGAAATTTGAAGATGTATATGCACCCCAGTTCTTCTTTATTCCTTCTATTAGATATACGGATGAGGAGACGTTTATGCTTTCCAATCTACAAGAAAATAATATCGCCCTTACAAAATCAATTTCGAGGATTATCCGATTTGAAGTTATTGACATTTTTCATGGAGATAAAAATAAGTCAATCGTAATTACCGAAATATTATTTAATGGCAATGAAGAATAATCCCAATAACATGACTCAATATATGAAATACTATATTTCCATTCTTTTTCTTATTCAAATATCTACCATTTTTGCGCAAGTGGACATTAACACCGCCTTACCCATAGTGCCAGACTCCTATCTCCTGTGGTACCACGGGAAGCTTGGAGAAAATCGTATTCATCTAAAATTGAAAATTACGCATTCAGAAACTGTTTATGAGGAAAAATCATATACTTTCACTTATACATTTGATAAATATCAGAAAGGTTACAATGGTTCAGAACGAATTTCAAATAAAGAAGGGGATGATATCGAGATTGAAATGGATGGCATTTGGCAACTTCCATTTGAATTCAACACCATGCTCGTAGGAGAGTGGGTAGATGAAGAGGTATTGCCTATGGTATTGCGCCCCCTATATGTTGACGCAAATAAGTACACCTTCGAAGCCACCATCATTCATGCTGCTGCTAAGGATGATTCTGCAACTTCTGAGTCCATTTCAGCAATTAATATACGCTTTAACGAAGATCATTTTCAAACGATACTATTTGAATCTCCAATCAGCCGATCCTATTTCAATTTTGTGAACGTAGATATTAACTATGACGGGTACTTAGACTTGGCATTCAATGACCTTATATATCTTTATGATCCTACCAGTAAAAAATTCACCAACGCTGGTTTTGAAGATACTTACATACCTTATCTAGACATACTAGAAATGTACAATCTCAATGAGAAAAGTTTTATCGCTCAGATGAACAGAACCATGATTGAATACCGGGCTAAAGATGGTGAATTTCTCCCATGCCAGAGGAACTCCTATTTCCCTAATGATGATGGCAACATGACGTTTATTACTGAGCACTATATTGATGGACGATGGATAGAGACAGCAGAACGCATCGAGTACTTTGATGCAGATGGCGTGATGATCGAAGATGAGCCGGACAAGGTTTTCCCTAAAAATTATCAACTCGAATTTGACCTTAATTCCTATGACAAAAGCATCTATTTCACACCACACTTATACAACTATACTGACCATAGACAAGCGTATAATTCTACAGCCAAACTATACACGGAAACGATTACCGCAGATGGAATAAAATCTAGACAATTCATTAATGAAGTGGCATTAGATAATGAACCAGAGTTGGTGATCGATGATGCCCCAATATCGTTTGACGGCAATGAATATACCATCCAAAGCTGGAATGGTCCGGTGCCTCTATTACCAACGAACTTAACCAGCAATAACTTTGTAATCAGACTGGTACTGGCACACGAATTGTTTGGAGAAGTGTACTCCAACAGTCTCCTATTGGACCTGCCATTGGCGCTTGAGATAGATAGTAACACCATGCACTTCTCTGGCGATATCAACAGTATGGTCAATGGGGATCTATATCTTATTTTTCATAAAAACAACGACATGGAACTTAGTGGTACATTTATTAATACCCAGACGGATCAACGAATAAAATTAGAAGGTTCTTATTCAAAAAAAGAAAATGGAGACTACGGCATTCATCTTTTAGAATATGAAAATGGAGAAGAAATAAGCGGATATTTTGAAGGGGAAATAGTGAATGGGAATTTTTCTGGGAATAGGGTGAATGCAAAAAGAACCGTTCAAGTACCTTATAGTTTTCAAAGGTTAAACAAATAAAAACATGATGAAAAACCGCATCCTTTCCATTTTTTACTTTCTGATATTCGTCATTAGCACCATTAATATCAACTCCCAAGAGATTCCAGAAAACAGACAACTATTTCATTATTTCCTGTGGTATGAAGGCACTATAGATAATGAAAACATAAGTGTAAAAATCAGTACCGATGAATTTTTTCCTGTAATATCCTATGCCTATGATAGTGACAAAAAATGGATTCATCTTTCCAATTGCAAACTTAACGGCAACACTATTACGGCAATCAATGATGGAGATAAAGGTCAACAGGGCAATTGGACACTTACCCTTGAGGACCTTTGGTCGGTAAAAGGAAATTTAACCACCGATGATGGTCCAGCACATATAATTTCATTAACCTGTTCATTAAAAAAGCCCAATCTGTCCGAAGCGCAATTATCCCTCAACAACCAATGGTCTCCTTTGCGTCTTGAGTTGGTCGGCCGTTTAGACTCTGTCAGCTATTATTCGGAGGAAGTGTCTTATGGTGAACTAAGCATATTTCATCAACAAGAGACTAGAGAAAGTCTAAAAAAAGAGCTTTTGACTCTAATCTATGCCGACATTAATTTTGATGGATACCTGGATATAATTTTGTGGGATAGTTTTTTCCTATACTACCCAGAGGAGCAAAAATTTATAGCTAAAAATAATCTTTCCTCTAGTATTTTTCATGGTATTGATAATATAGGAGTGTACAACCCCTATCAACAATCATTCACCACCTCACATCACAGATTTGTCCTTACTTATCGAAGCGAGGGAGGCGTCATATCACTATATGAGAATGAAGAGTATCGAGAGTACTACGGAGAAGGTGAACCGCTGGCGTTCTCAGAAAACAAGTATCGTATTATTAATGGTGAGGAAATCATATCCCTCTTAGATCTATCGCTAAATGTGGACACCAACCTTAGTGTGGATGCTATCGTAGAATCATCCATTGGTCACACCCCTATTATGCCCGGTGCAACATTGTATATCAATTACCTATCAGGCGATATCAATCACTATCGATACGAAGATGGCGCATGGACATTTATTTATCAGAAGAACCGCGACTACTGGTATGCTTTTTTCGAGAAAAATGGATCCGCTCGAGGCTTTCAAAATTACTTTAATGAAACACGTATTCCCGTCAAGTTTATGGGACCAACTTCTGCCTTAGTTTTCAAAGACATCATAGCCGTATCCGAAGAGAATAAAAGCGGAATGGTGTCCTATTATCTATTAAAAAACGGCAAAAAACTAGGGCGTGACAGTTTGTACTCCTTCGATGCTATGTACGATTGTGAGAGCGAGAAGATGATAAGATTTAGTGACCCTATCAGCGGTAAAATAGGGTTTTTTAACCACCTAGGCGATGTCGCCATACCAGCGGAATACTCCTATGCAAACCCATTCTACAACCAAGTGTCATTAGTAACAAAAGATGCTACCAAGACCTGCTTGGATGGCAGTTTGTATAACAACCAAACCCCCTGTGAACACTGGGGATGGGAACAAGGAACCTACCAGCTCATCAACAAACAAAACGAAGTATTGATAGACTCCATAGACCCTGTCTTTATAAAAAGTAATGGTAGGGATATTGATTTTTATTCAATAGAAATCAATGACAGTATCGATAACGATTATAGTGAAGTCTTAAAAGGAACTGACGACAATTATTATCGCATCCATCTCCATAGCCGTCATTTTGGACACTGGTTACAAAGCGTACTGCTACCCCAGCTTAAAGCTTCCATACTCTCTAACGACAAACAACAATCCATTCAAATACTAAATGAGAACGCCATGCAATCGGTTGCTATAAGTTCTCCCGATATAGATATGCGGGTGGTATCTACAAATGATTTTCTCATGAAGAACGAATCCTATATATCGGATATAATTCAATCTCTAAATGAGGAACAAACGGATTATTTCATCACTACATCAGGGCTAAACCCTATGGTCTGGGAGGCATCAAGGTTCAATAAATACTTTGATTCCTGTGGACAGCCATTTATTGCAAAATATCCCTTACTTACCATCATCATAAATCGCAAGGAAGGGAACCATTCATTTCAAGAACATGTTGGCTTTCTCAAGACGGATGATGGCTATAAGTTGATTGAAGTACATTCGCCAAATATTGTAGTGGATTGATTATTCATGATTATTCAATGGTTTGTCTATCGGTATGGTTGTGATTTTTTATTGTTTTATTTGAAATGATAAAAGGGATTGCCATCTCTGACAATCCCTTAACTAAACAAACAATTTAACTTGTAATCAAAATTCTATTTTACCATTAACCTTTTCGTTAATATCCGTTCATCACTAACAACTTGCACTAAATATAACCCAGGTGCAAGATTGGAAACATCCACGGCCAATTGAGAATTATTAGAATATTCAGTAATATAAATATTAGATAAATTCCTGCCATTCATATCAGATATCCTTATTTCAAAATCGCTAAACGAATTATCTCTAACGGTCAGATAAAATTGATCGTTTGTTGGATTAGGATGAATCTCTATAGGCTTATCTGAAAAGAAAACCTCTTTACAAACTTCTTCCTTACACTTGTTACCATTGATATCCGTTCGTACAACCGTTGCGCACACCAAGTAAACCGGTTCACTTGAAGGGAAAGTATGTAACACAGTAACATTAGGAGGCTCAACGGTATAAAAAGGAGTTGTATTATAGCCAAAACTCCAATAAACCTTATCACATTCAGGATCAAAATACGCCCAATCTGTAAGCGTGAAGCTCCATGAAAGTGGATTTGAAGTGGATTGAACGCAGTCAATACCACTCAACACATGACTATAAAAGTCTTCATCACAAATACAACCTTCCCCTTCACACGGAGGAAGAACGACACAATGATCAAAGTTACAGCATTCTAAATATAATCCATCTACATTCAGAGTATGCATCGATATGGTAAAGCATACATTATCGCCAGTTACTGCTGGCGCTCCGATAGGAATGTAAATCAACGAGGAATATGAATTTGCAGGAATATTCACAGACATAACCATTGAACTAACACCAGGGTTGGAACTAGAAATCACCACCTCATCGATTGAAAATGGTGTGTTGTTATAAATCACACCGGTGAATAACCATCCTCCATTTGGATCACATACAATCTCCTCTTCCACAAAGTATCCACAGTCTGGTTGGCAATTGATAAAAGTAGTGTCACGACAAACAATCTCGCCATTCTTCATCCATTTTATCTCTATAGACTGTGATGGATTGATATCTGTATCAAAGCATATTTCTGGTAATTGTGAAATACCTAACGGGACTGTCCCTACGCTGGGGAAGAAACTAACACTTGACGTTGTTTGTCCAAAAGTACTCCAAGGAGAGCTGAACACGTTATTGACATTGGTAATATATGTACCTGGGCTTATAACACATACGGCAATCTCATCAAAATAATTAGGGTCAAAATTATTGTATATATCTATTGCATAACAGCAACCAGCATTATCGGTTAGATTCACTCCTTCTATTCCCACGTTAGCACAAGGATCACAAATAGGAATGTCGATACAGTGTTCTTCAACATACGTGCAACAAAGCGCAGTATCCACCTCATACGGATTGAAATCATGTGACGTTAGCTGATAACATAGTGTTTCTCCATTAATATTGGGCCCTGTTAATTCCATTATAAATGTCTTACACGTGTTAGGATAAATTGGTGGAACTATATTGGTCATAGTTGGGGTAGATACAGGTGTTAATATTATTCCTGTCGGATTGCTAATAATCATATCAATATATCCCACATCAAAATTAGAAGTATGCGGATTGCAAACCGTCAATTCATAAAATGTTCGTCCCTCTTCGCAGTAAATGCTATCGCTTTTTAAATACAAACAAGGCGGTTCATCTGGGCAGTTAAAAGTAATCGTATCTGAACAGACAATTTCAAGATCAAAATCATACCAATCAACGATTACTTGCTGCGGATCATTAATCACTTCTCCAATACACATTTCAATGAAATCATTGATACCCGTTGGTATTGCGCCATTTAAAGTCGAACTGGTTAACGATATTGAATTGCTACTAAGACTAAAGACATTCAAACTAGGATCTAGCGTTGCCACATCAAAATTAAGATCTGCATCCGCACTATGTATGACCATACCGATAAGATTAAAACTGTTGTTTGAATAATCCAATGAGACACAGCATGAATCGGGGTCGCCATTGCCGTTGAGTAATGGTGTACTGCTCACTATTAAGTTTTCACAGCCTGTATCCGGAGGACAAGGTATCACATCTAACACTATATCATTCGATGTAGCTGTGCAACCAAATGTATTTGTCACATCTACCGTATAGGTACCACTTTGAGTGATTCTTATACAGTTATCCATACCAACAATTCCTGAGAAAGGCAATCCATCTTTATACCACTGATAAAAAGGATATCCCAAAGGCGCACAAATAGTATCCGGATCACACACGGTATAACATCCTTGAGGCAATGAACAAAGGTCAGGCAAAGCATGAATCACTCCAGTTGCTGTACTCGAGCAACCTGTTGTTTGATCTGTACCAATAACGGTATAAACTCCTGATAGTGTCTCTACAATTGAAGGTCCTGTAGGGCCATGAGACCAGGTATAATTAACATTCGGATCTATCGGTGTCACATCCAAATTAATAGGTTGACCTGCGCAAGCTGTTGGTGATACATTTACACCAAAAACTGGAGAGGTAGCCATAGAAATGATAACTGGAGCAGATTGTGATGAGCAACCATTATTATCCGTTATTACCACGTGATAAGGATTATTCAATCCTAAAACAGAACAAATATTCAACGTAGAACCGTTCCCTTCGAACATTCCATTTCCATACCAGTCATAAGTATATCCTTGTCCCAATGGAGCAGTAAGATCCGTACAACCTTGGTCACAAATAACAAGATTTCCAGTAACCGTAGCGTCTGGCCCTGGGATAACATCTAAGGACACGTCATCCAATTCGTTGGAGCATCCATTTGCATCCGTAATAACAACCGAATATGACCCAGTGGTACTCACGCTAATACTTTGAGTTGTAGCTCCATTTGACCATAGATATGAATATCCAACTGGTGCGATAAATGTTGCTGATGATCCATCACAAATGATTTGATTTCCAGGGCTGATATTTAATGGTGGAACTGCAGGATTAATCACAACCGAAAAGGTTTCTACATCTGAACAGCCATGTTGATTGGACACGGTTAATGTTACACTATATATTCCTGCCACTGTATAGGTATGAGTCGGAAGCAATCCAGCATAGGTAGCGCCATCACCGAAATCCCAAATATAAGTATTTGCATTATTGACGATAGCTGAGAAACCAATGGGGTCATCAACACAGTATGGCCCTGGAGTTGGACTGATTGTGGTGGACACAATGTGAGCGCCAAAAAGATCAAGATAATTGATTGCCGTTGCCGTACATGAATTATTATCAGTAACTGTAACGGATACCCCAGCAGGATTATTCCAAACCCACGGAAATGTAAATGTTGGATTTTGAACTGTTGATCCAAAACTCCAGCTCCAATTCGTAATGGTTCCTGTGGATGTGGACAAATCAGTAAATTGAGCATCCTGACAATTGACATTAAAAGAGAAATCTGGCACAAGAGTAACATTAACTTGGGTGGTAGATGTTTCTAGACAAAACGATCCAGGATTACCCAATTCAGGAACAGAAGCTGCAAGAGTAACGGTATAAGTTCCTATCTGAGTAAAAGTATGCGTAACAGTAGGTGAAGATGAAAACGTTCCATCTCCAAAACTCCAAGATACGAACGTAGCATTAGACAATTGGGGAGTAAATGTATAGGTGTCACATATATTTACGTTACCACTTAAATTTATAAATACCGTATTGCTCTCTTTAACACATGACGAATTGCTAGAACAATCAATCTGCGAAATAGAAATGGTATTTGATATGGCATCACATCCCGATGAATTATCCATAATATGGACATAATATGAAAAATTACCAACAACTCCAGTGTTATTATGGGTAAAGGAATTTACTGGAGATTGTGTAGATTGAGCTACGCCATTACAAAACCATTGATACGTATATGTCGGGTTAAATACAGCGGTTAACACCCTACTTGAACCACCCAAAACACAGATCGAAGTACTTCCAGCAAGAGATATGTCATCCTCAATTGGCACAGTACTTAACTGATAATAACCTACTGCATTACAACCGTTAGCATCTGTGGTCATCACATTAAATGAACCAGGAGAAGTTGCTGATATAGTAGCATTATTTGAGTTGGTACTCCACTGATAAGAATTAAAAGATTGTGTTGTACTAAGTGTTGTGACTCCAGAGTTTTCACATAGAGGAGTGCTTTGCGAAATGATGGGCACCACAGGGGCGTTTATTGTTTCAACAATACTAACCAATTGATTGACCCCACAAATACTAACTTCAGCTTGTAGCGTTGCAGGTCCTTGATCGTTATTCCATTGAACTTGCATGTTAGTCGTACCTTGTCCAGAAATTATACTACCAGCGATAGAAGGTGTGATCGTCCAATGAACATCTGCATCGGGGTGTTGAACTGGAAGTAAGCTATAATTGGCTGTTGAATTTATACAGCTTCCCATTCCACTAATGGACAATGGCCCATTAATAGTTTTTTCAATTGTATTGAGGGAGACTAAATTTGAATTGCATCCTGGTTGGTTTAACATGAATTGAGAAACAGAAATAGTTCCCGCTCCAGACCAAGTCACGTTTATATTGCTTCCTGTTCCAGAAGATGGTGTGCCATTGGTCACAGTCCAATTGTAACCCACGCCAGGGGTGTTCTGATTTACAAAATACAAATAGGAATCGCCAGCGCAGATATCTGTTTCCCCAATTATAGGATCTGGATCCACTATATCTTTCACCTCAACAACCAAGGTCTCCTCTGTATTACAATAAAAAATACCGGAGGTAGGCATCGCTTTTACAACATAAGTACCTACTCCAGAATTCCATGTTACCGTAATCTGATCGGTTCCTTGTCCGGAAAATGCGACTGGAGGAATTACTGTCCAATTGTAATTGGCGGATGGAGAACTTGTAGCAGAAAAGGTTGAAACATCATTTACACATACCACAGAAGTAGAGGATGAAATAGCAAAAGAAGGTCTAACAGAAACGCTTAAATCAGCATATCCCTGGCAATCATTACCATCATGATTTGGTAAATCGGCAAGAAAATCACTGCTATAATCCACATGAACCGTACCCACTCCCGCACTACCCCATGTAACGGTTATCTGATGTGATCCTTGATGAATAAAAGGAACTGGCTGGTTATTCTGATCTAACACCGTCCAGTCGTAATCAACATTTATCCATTTTGGTAGGGTATAGACAACGGTTTCTCCTTCGCATACATCCGTATTTCCAGTGATGCTGCTGTTGGCACTAATAATTGGTACGGTAACGCATGTAGGAAACCCACAATAGATAGAATCACATCCCGAAACATCCAAACAAATGGTTCCAAAATCACCATTATTCCAAACTACACAAATTGTGTCATTTCCTTGCTGCAAAAATGGAATAGCGTTTCCATTATTGTCTTTCACATCCCAATTGTAATTCCCACAATTGGTAGCATCTGTCCAATATTTACTACTATCTCCTTCACACAATGTAGAAACCCAATAAATATTCGGGCAAGGTATTTCGCTGACCACTATGTCTTGCACTATAGTATCAGAACAACAACACAATTGATTTCCAGCAGCATCATAATTGAAGCGATTTGCAATGAGCGTTACTGGATACGATCCAGGAACAGTATAGGTATGTGAGGGGTCTTGTAATGATGAAGTAGCTCCATCACCAAAATTCCAAAAATACGCATCCGCGTTAATAGAAGTATTTGTAAATACAGTGGATGAATTAATTGCTGTTATAGGATTGAAGGTAAAGTTTGCGGTTGGACTCAATAGAATATCCACACATTGACTTATCGTTTGAATACTATTAGTTTGATCTGTAATGGTAGCCGTCACATTGCCAAATCCATTGGCACCCCATTGAATTTCAATTTCGGCAGGATTGGCTCCAGCAACGTAGGTGCCACCCATTACTGACCAATTATAAGTATTATTAGAATTATGTGGCAAATAGACTGTGGTTGATGAATTTTCACAAACACTTAAGCATTCGCTATTTGGTATCGGGTCTTCTAAGTTGATAAGAGAACAATCGGGCTTGCACTTTATCGTGATGACGACATCTCCAAAGATGTTATACGTCATATTACTATTACTAATAAGCATATATTCAGAATCGTAGTGTAAAATCACCTCGCCACAACATGGATCTCCCGTGTATTGCGGGTTATAACGAACATTTCCTTGCTGATCAACAAACAAACATTGTTCTTCAGGTGCATTATAATAAGTGTAATCATTAGTAATATCATAAACATAAGTAGAGAAATTTATGTCATTGGAATTAACATTGTAGTTTATTGGATCTCCATATGTTGTACAAAGAGTATCGTTAATGGCAATAGGTTCTCCCTGGCTATACGCCATGGCTGATCCAAAGAAAATTAGAATTAATAAAATATAGTTTTTCATGATAATTTGATTTATGGTTACGAACGATAGTTAACGTTCTTAAATCAATATCACCATGTGCGAATATTTGTTACCCCTTAAAAAAATTTAATCGCTTACTCCGTCTAGAAACAAGATAAATGAGACCACCACACATGATAATTGCCACAATAAAAATGAGCACGTCAAAGTGTGTGGGAGGTTTGTTTTTATGAAGTTTTAATGGCTTGTTC
This sequence comes from Lepetodrilus galriftensis, assembly GCA_032361785.1. Classification (NCBI taxonomy): domain Eukaryota; kingdom Metazoa; phylum Mollusca; class Gastropoda; order Lepetellida; family Lepetodrilidae; genus Lepetodrilus; species Lepetodrilus galriftensis. Next base: position 11,941 of record JAUTBZ010174986.1, on the reverse strand, counting down.
ACACCCCAATGCACAAAAGGAGCCCAGTAAAATGGGGTTTTAAATTCAGGAGATATACTATTGTCCGAGAGGTAGGATTTTTTTGCATTGGATAGCGCTAGAGCACTCGATTGCCCTTTCGCAATGTTAGTATAACAATCTTTAAATATTCGAGCGGTTGAAGTTTCATCCACCGCCCATAAGCTAGAAATAACAGTCGGGATCCCAGCGTAATTAAAAGCCCTTGAAAGGCTTAAAACGCCTTCTGTAGATTGGTTTTCACCCAAAGCAGTTTCACAAGCACTGAGTGATATCAACGAATTATGAAGCTTGACATTATACAATTCGGAGAGAAATAATTTTTCATCAATAAACTGTAGGTAAGACGACTGAGATTCAGAATTGAATATACCATGAGTAGATAGATGAACTATAGAGAAGTCTCCAATTTGAGACAGGAAACCAGACTTTGTGGCCTTTTCGTTGAGAAGAAAATCAGTTTCAATTACATTACCAATTTCACGGGCTTCATGGATACTTTCTGATAAATAGAGGTATTCGTCATTTTTAAAAACTGGCGCAACACAAAAAGCTTTATTATTCAAAACACCAACCAGCGCTTTATCGTTTCGTTGAAGAATACTATTTAAAGACTGTGCATAATAAATGGTTGTGCTTTCGATCAAATATTCATCTTTCGAATTCAATAGCACTTCGAAAGGAACATACGACAGATTACCCGTTGGCACAATCATCACAGACCCACTGGGGACTTCCTTACTCCAGAGTGCTTGGTATAGAAATCTGGCCGATTCTTCCTCAAACTGATGTCTATTTTCAAAGGTTAAAGATTGTAGTAATTTCATTATATGGGTTTCATATGAAGGGTCAAGTGATCTTTTCTGACACGATATTTCACCATCTATTATAGTGAAGATATAGAGAAACTCATTATCTCTGTGATATTCCACCATCGAAGTATTATTTCTAATAGAGAACTCTTGTACTTTTGCAAAATCAACCATGGACTCGGCAGTCATATTATGATTAATTAACTGTCCGTTAAGTATTTCCAATTTAAAATTAATATCATTAATAGTTTCCCTTAACACTTTCGTTTCGTCATCTTCCATTCGTGATTTTGCTTCCTCGAGTTGGTACGTCTGTTCTTGCCTCAACGATATCAGTTTGTTTCTTTGGGTCAGCTTGTTTTCATCTTCCAAATTCAAAGTAGCGTTTTTGGCTATGGCATCATTTAGTGCTGCTGACCGGATACTCTCTGCAAAAACAAAACCCTGTTTCAAATATAAATTATCTGACGTGTACTCATAGGAATCATAGCAAACCGAAATCCCTATGGCAAGAAAATCACTTGAAAATTCTGCAAGATTATAGGTAGAGTGATCGTGTTTATAAAGTGATCGAATATCCTGATAAATCGACAGTGCGATGGCAACCTGATCTATAATATCATCTCGTAATTCTTGGGAATCCTCATTCTTCCTATTTGCCTCTTTGCAAGAAATCACGCCATTAATTGCCACTAAATATTGTGGATCCGTTTTGTTCTCTGATAAATTCAGAATAGCATGACTGAAATTTCGGATAGCAGCCTTCGTGTCACCTTGTTTTTGATATATAATTCCAAGATTATTATAAGCAAAAGCCAGTCTTCTGTGTTTGTATTCACCATAATATTCTGTTGCTATTTCCAGCGATTTGCCGGCATGAAATAACGACAATTCGTCTTGATCGAGATCGAAATGCGACTTCGATAGTACATTATGAATATCAATTCGCAACTCTTTGGTAATATAATTTGATTCAAGTAGGTTGATAGACTCTATGGCTTCATGACATAAATCTATCGTATTTTCGTATTCTTCCTTTTCAAAATAAATCCTGCTTTTACCCAGTATTGCAGTTGGCTTAAGGTGACCTTGAACATCTTTAGAAGAAAGACTTAATGAGTGGTCGTAGTGATTTAAGGATTTATCATATTTGTGGTATAAAAAATAATATTCCCCTAAATTATTGAAACTTTTTATGGTCTCATTTAAGTTATTTGTTTCTTGAAAATATTTCAATACTTGACCCTGAAATAGTATAGCCTGCTCATAATCAGCAATTGTAGCATAATTCGCAGCTTGCATTGGAGCGATATATGTATAGAAATAGTCAATAAGAACCGTGTCTTTTGATGTTCCAATTATCATTGCCTTATTTAGATGATCTATAGACTTTACATGATTCCCCATACTGTATAAGGCATAAGCCAGTTTGACTTCAAGTTTTGCCAACATAATAGGGTCATGATTTACATCATCTTGTGTTATTTCGATTTGCTTGATGGTTATTTTCTTGACCGAATACAGGTCTCGTTCGGATAAATATAACTTGTATAGTTTATTGTAATATTCATTTTGCAAGTCCGTATGACGTGCAAGTATTGCTTCATAAAAAATGTTTAACCATAATTCTTCAGCTTTCTCGATATCAATTTGCTTTATTTCTTTAGCTTCATTAACCAACGAATCAAGTTTATTACCATGAGAATATATGCCTAAACCAACAAGAAAGTAAAATAAAATTATAATATGTTTGGCCATGGTATAAAAATAGCAAGAATTAGTAGAATTCTTGCTATTTTTATATTCATTGTTTTAATTCTTAATAATATCTATAGGTATATTTTTAGTCTCTATATAATCTGAAGAGGAATTTCCATGATCTATTGCTACAGGCGAACCTAGATCCTCTAAAGAAGGAGTATATCTATATTTGATATCATTTGTTTCACAGTCAATGGGTATTGTTAGTGTTGAAGTATATGAGAGGAGACCATCAAAGTGTGATTCAAAGTCGATAGTAACAACATTTGCACTATTAGGCATCAATACAACGTCAAAATCGATGCACTCCAGCACGCTTAAAAGGTCATTGGATCTGCTAATTCCAGCTATCTTATAACAAGAACTTGAATTAGGGACATCACAGCTTTCAAAAACAAGTTCTTTATTATTACCTGATTGTCGTTGTGCAATGTAATTCCCGTTTGTTTTTGGCTTTAATCTCAAGATATTTGAAGATGTACCGGTAATGGTAAGTGTTACTTTTCTCAAAGTAGGATCTCCATTACTGTAGTAATAAAAGCAACCTTGAACTGGATACTTTTGATAGTTATTAGGATCCACACATATTTCAGGCAATATGCTTAACCAGTTAGGGTCAAATGGATTCTTATTTTGAATTTTGAATTCTCTACATCCCTCCTCAATAATCACTTTATTTCCTGCTATGTCATTAACACCAATACAAACCTGGGCAGTACATGGATCACACGTAGATTGACACCTATTTTCAAACTGAATAAACAATGGAATCTCCTCCTCTTCAAAAATATCTCTATTAGTTGTGATAATAATAACCCCAGGTGTTGAAGTATTTATATTTGATTTAAATGGCATTTTATAATATGGCAAAAACTCTTTCATGAGAAGTTGATTGCTATAGGTGATTTTAACTTGAGAATTCTTAGGGATCTTTTTATTTCCGATTTTGAAAATTTGGACAAAAGTATATCCACAAAACGCGGGGCGACTTTCGTCAAATGCGATTTCATTACCATTAAGAATATCATGAGAATTGGTAGTCGAAGTGGGCACAGCGACACAAGGGGTGACGGTAACATTAGTTAAAGGATTAATGATCGAAGCTGGTGGAGGATTAACATCCTTTATTTTAGTATATTCAAAATATACATCAGGATAAACAGTCTCTTCCTTGTACTCATGGTATGGAGTGGCATCCCAAGTATAATTTCCATCCCCAAGTAGGGTGAAGAACCCCCATCCAGGAGTATTGTAATCAGGATAAGGTGCGGTACTGGGGGTATAGGCTTGTGGTGTATAATAACTGTGGAAGTCGAATTTTATACCATTGTTAACATCAGCAATTACAACTGGATAACTAGGGCTTGTGCTAATGGTAGAAGTACATGAGGATATATTACTATTATCGGATTGTGGTACACATCCATTCATAATAATTGCGACTAATATGAGTAAGGTGATATTGGTTCTATTGGTCATTCTTTGTTGTTTTAAGGTTAATTTTACAAGATAATTAAATATAATTTCTAATGCTATATCACAAAAAAAAATATTTGTTACCTGTTCATATATAAAATAATTGTTTTACATTGCTCATGTGCAACACGAAGATCAGAAATACATTATTGGATTAGTTGAAAATGACACCCAAGTAATAGATGAAATATACAGTCGTTTTTCTATGAAAATAAAGAATTACATACTGTACAACAGTGGATCTATAGAAGAAGCTAAGGATGTTTTTCAAGAGGGATTAATCAGTATTTACAACAAATCAGTAGGTGGTAATTTTGTGCTTACTTGTCCGTTTGAAGCCTATTTATATATGGTTTGCAGGTCTAAATGGTTGAATATATTAAAAAGCGCCAAAAAGAAAAAGGAAACAAAAGTGCATGATAGTGTATATATTAACACAGAGGCTAGTAATCTGAGTGAAGAGACGATACTTTATGAATTAAGAATGTCGTTATTAGAAAAGAAATTAAGTGAAATAAGTAAGCGATGTCGAGAACTTTTAAAGGCTTCATGGAGTGGATTGTCAATGACAAAAGTATCCGAACAACTAGGCATATCCTATTCTTATGCTAGAAAGAAAAAATCGGAATGTAAGGCTACACTTATGGAAAAAATAAGAAATGATGAAAATTTTAACTCGTATTTACCTGAATGACGGATTTTGAACTTATAGAGAATTATTTTGATGGTCAATTGACTACTGAAGAATTAATGCTTTTTGAAAAAAGAACATTGTCTGATATTGACTTTAAAAAAGAAGTGGAGGTTTATCGCAACAGTATAATGGCGTTACAAAATCATTATAAACATGAAAAGCAACGTAATTCATTATCCCAAACACTCTCCGAAAAAAATAATATCTACTTCAAGAGCTCGAACAACTCGATATTTAGCAGGAAACATATTGCTATCATTTCTAGTATTGCTGCGGTATTGTTAATAGGGTTTTTTCTATTTAACAACCAATCACTGTACGAGGAATACGGGAGCCATCAAGCATTAAAAATATCCTTAAAAGGTGATCAAAATACTGATTTGCTCGAAGGTGTAACGCACTTCAATAACCATCGACATGTGGAAGCAATTAATAAATTTGAATATTATTTACGGTCTAATCCGCAAGATTTACAAATACAGATGTCTCTTGGAATTTCACTATTAGAGACTAACCAATATGAAAAAGCACTGTCTATTTTTAATAATTCAGGTTTAAGTGAATCCGTTTTCAAAGATAAGGCACAATGGTTTGGAGCTATGACCTACTTAAAGATGAAGGACTTCAAACTATGTAAGAAGCATTTGCTAACTATAGACTCCGATTCTAAATATTATCATCAAGCGCAGGAACTATTAGAAGAAATATAGTCGCTTTGTTAATGGGTGTTTCGCTGGATGACTATGATTTACAACAGGCACGGTATGCCGACACCATTTATGGAACAAACCCAAGTCCCCCAACAAATCCATAGTCTAATCCGCAATTATCAACCACAACACAACACTTATCAATCGTTGAACGACAGCGATGAACGTATCCTTTACTTTAGTAGAAAACTATTCGAAAGCAATAAAATCACTCCAGCACTATTCATAGGTTATGGAAACCAATGCATAGGCTGTACAACCATATTGTAAACGCTAATAATGGAAACCTATATGCTCAAAACGATACATCTATTTCTATTCTGGATATGCACTTTAATTAGTGTTGCTCAAAGCATTAGCGAGCCTAAGGACACCATATACTTTGATGCTGACTGGAAGACAACCACCCTATCCAAAGCTGCTTATTACCGACCACCATTACTAAAGACATCAAATAATCTGTACAAAGTGATGGATTACTTTATTGATGGCAACCTTCAATTGGAGGGTTATTCTAAGAGGAAGGATTCATTGAGCCTAGAGGGCAAAGCAACATGGTATTACCCTAACAATAATCCCAAAGTATCCGCCACGTATACGGATGGCATGCTTAATGGAGAGTACATTTCATATCATGATAATGGTCAAATACAAGAAGTTGGCAATCAAGTTGGCTGCGATAAAGTAGGTAGATGGGCGATTTATTTAAAGGATGGAACGTTATTCGAAGTGTTTCATTATGAAAATGGGCTTAGGTCTGGACTCTACGAGCTCTATGACTGTCCATATCGCGTATTTGAAGGAGGACAAGATTGCTCTTACATAAGAATAAAAAAAGGCAAGCGACTACCGGTTGAAACTGGATACTACCTAGATGGTAAAAAGACTGGGAAATGGGAAGGGTATCTATCGGAGAATGGAACCAAAAGCTATGTGGGGAATTATATGGAGGATCGCATGTCAGGTGAATGGATAGAATATTATGAATCCACAGGCAAAATAAAGCATCGAGGGAGCTATCATGAAAATAATAAAACTGGTGCATGGATATACTACGATAGGGAGACCGGAAAAATTAAAGAAAAAGGGCAATACAATAATCAAGGCAATAAAATTGGGAACTGGTCCATTTACGATAACGGAAAATTGAGCGATGTAACCACCTACAGCCAAACTGGTGAATATGTTAAATCGGAATATATTGAACATAAAACTTCTAATTCGCATCCATCAATAGGAATAGGATCCAATTCAGGATTGACACTATACGCAGGCTACAACCTAGTATTTGAAGACATACACGACACCGATGGAAGCTGGGTATCAACCTTAGCGGGATATAAAATGAATGATTCTTCTGAGGGGCTCTACCATGGCCCGATGATTAATGCATCATTCAATCTAGGATGGTTTTTATACTTATCTATAGGTGCTACCACTTCTTACTTGTTTCATAAAGAGAATTCAAAGCTTTTATTTGCTCCAGAGATCGGAATCAGTATTGAAGACATCCTTGGGGTGAAGGTATCTCGTAACGTGAATGATGTTTCAACATTTTTTCCTGAGGATCATAGCAAATGGAATATAGCATTACAATTCAATATTCATGGTAGCGTTTCTTCGCCAATAAGCTTTTATTAAATATTTATCCGCTTTCTACAAAAAACACCTTGCAAGTTATGAAGTATTTCCAAATTATCATTTTCACATTGCTTAGCTTATACTTCGCATTAAAAGGGTTTGCGAGATTTGAAGTGCATGATAATGATTCAGGATTCCTCAATATCATTGCAGGAATCATGTTTGCCATAATAGCACTAACGACAACGATCAAGCTAATTAAAGAAATCAAAAATAAGCAAGTCAATATAAGTCTATTATCGGTGGTGCTCATTTTAGTACCTCTAGCAACGATTATTTCTAGAATAATAGTTATACCATCCTGGGTCAATATACAGACTACACTTTTAATTTCAGTTTATTCTCTAGCCTTAATTTTGGCGTTAATATTTCTCTATAACCTATGGCTAAGAAATAATACTAAAAGGAAAATCAACCTTAAACAACAATTACTTCGCACTGGAATTATCGTTATTATATTCCCTTTAGCTTTGTTAATCACTATTCCTAGTTTTAGCAAACCTGAGTTAGTTAATCATGTACGGCATTTAAACCATCAAATATATGTCTATCATAACCGTTGCTTTCCTCCAGATAGTGAATGTGAATGCAACTATTACGGAAGTCTTGTTTACCAGAAAAATAGAAATCTACCAATTATGCACTTAATTTTAGAAACTAATTTTTATATTGGCGATATTGATATTATGTATGGAAACTTGACGGTTGAAGCTTCAGACATTTGCTCTAACGATATTAGGAAGTCTAAACAAATACACCTCAAAAAGTAATGAATAAGATAATTGACCTATCAATTTATTTTCTCTCAGCAGTTGGAATAGCATTAATATTGCTTTCAGGAAGTTTGTTTTTAAAATCGTATAACTTACAAACGCAATCAAGCAAGGCACAAGGATTGGTTATATCCAACATCCATGTAAATTCAAGACTATATACTTCAGTTGTCGAATTTGAGACGAATACAGGAGAAGTAATGCGATTTAATCACAATGAAGCAAGCGATCCTCCAGCGTACCGTGTAGGTGAGAACGTTAAAGTACTATATCATGAGAGTACTCCCCAAAAAGCGAGAATAGACGATTGGATGTCTTTATGGTTTAACCCCTCATTATTAGGGATATTTGGGCTTATCCTCTTCTTATTTGGCATGTTTGCGGTGAAAACAATCCAATGCAAGAACAAGCCTACCTTTGAACCATCAAATAAAAAACGCAAAAAACCATATACCTTTGCTGAAAAAAAGTATCCCATCCCGAAACATTTTATACTTAATTCTAGCATTAGCTTAATATGTTTTGTAATCGCATATTTAATCTATATCTCAGTGGGAAGTAGGATTATCCTTGAGGTACTATTTCCAACTGCAATCGGTTTAACCTGGCTCTTAGCATCAGTCCTCACATTTACCTTTACAGGATTATCTCCTATAGTAAAAAACAAACCTGAAGGAAAGTATCATAAAAAGATCAATGACATATATAAATATCCTAAAAAAAATAATCACACCATAACTTACTCTACCAATGAAGGGGGAAAAAGTCATTACAAATCGATAGCTGACAAATATGTAGCATCAAAACACGGAGCTGAGATTAAGAAACTAGCATTCATCAGATTTATGAAAGTCAATACAAATCTCAACCTAAAAGAAGCCAAAGATTTTGTGGGAAAATTCACGAACGGTATATCATACGACAAAGAAGACTTCTTAATACAAAATGTAAATTCAGGCAATTCAAACGACAATACATTATCTCACACACAATATGCCGAAAGATATGTGGCTGCACATAAAGGATCGGAAATCAAAAAACTAGATTTCATAAAATATATCAGTAAAAACACCAGTCTAGGTCTAAAAGAATCAAAGGAATTTGTGCTAGAATATTTAAAACAAACAACTTCATAATAACCAAAAAATTGCTTCCTATATCCAGTGATAGAATAGTATCTTTGAAGCCATAACCCATCCAACAAATCGAATATGTCTAGTAAACTCAGAATTTTTTTCTTTATCCTTTCCTTAGCTTTAATATACTTTGCCTATTCGCAATATTATAAATCTGAACAGTTGCTAGCCCATGGCAATAGAACAGTTGCAACCGTCATAGAAATGGTCACCGTATATGACTCTGATGGGTCGGATACATACAAACCAGTTTTTGAATACCAAACGGAGGATGGCGGTAACGTTATCTACACTTCTAACGTCAGTAGCAGTCCGCCTTCATACCATACAGGACAAAAAGTAAATATTGTCTATGACCCCGCCACTACAGATTTCAAAGTGATCTCCTTTTGGGGTCTTTATCGTTGGACTTTTTTCTTATTGCTATTTGGACTCCCACTATTTATTATCGGTGTATGGCCTTATCTTAAGAGGCGAAAAGAGAACTTGAGCTTTAACCAAACGAGAAGTGCAGGTTCAGATCAAATAAAAACCACGGATCACCATAGTAATGAACATAAATATCACAAATAAATATCTCCTATAAATTGATTCCTACAAAATCCTTCCTAAAAAGAAATATCCTCTCCGTGGTGTTTGTACTGCTATTTTCAACATGCTTTGGACAGCGAGACTATTGGAATTACCCAACCATTGAATTTGTTGCAAAAGCGTTTTTTCATAATTATAGTTTCGACAACACTTACGATTATCCAGGGGTCCGGTTTGAAAAAAAATTCACTGGATGGCATGTTGTAATTTACGACCAAATGGATCCGGATGCTACTCCTTACAACCAACTATTCTGGTCTAGAAAAGATGACGTATATAATGAGCTATCCTACCTGAAGACCGTCACCAAAAGTGACGAAGAAGTGTCTGAAATATTGCATGAATATGTAACAGCGTATGATCAAAGATTCTTTAATCTACTACCAACATACGGATATTCAGATTGGCACGTTATGACCATCAATTTACTGGAATCCGTGGATCCGAAAACGGATACGGTTGCATATGCCCTCGGGCGTGCTCACTCCTATTATGCTACAGAGTTGATATCTAACAACAGTGCCCCCCTCCCAATCAAAGATCATTTTTACCCACCGACAGGAGCCAATAGCTTATCCAAAGAGCAGCTGGAGAAGTATCGTTATCATCGACACAAAGCTATAGCGTATTTTAAAATGACGATGGATATTAATCCCGATTTCCAGACTTTTATCGGTAGCATAGACAATAAGTTATCCAATGAATATGTAACTGCCTTTTTGGATCTCAGAATGTTCCAAAATGAAGAAGAAGCAATCCAAGAACTGGAAGGTTGTCAGTACCCTGATTTCTTTATCTCATTTGCAAAGAACTATCTGATGTCGTGCCCAAAGAATGCCATCCTATTCACCGAAGGTGACAACGATACCTACCCGCTATTGTACGTACAATCCAAACTTGGGTATCGCAAAGATGTGGTTGTAGTAAATCTAAGTTTGCTCAACCTCCCGCGATACGCAAATAGCCTTACACGAAAAGTAGCAGGAAGGAATCCGATTGATTTTTTGCTATCTGAGAACAATATAGAACGAACAAAGGCGGTATTGCTAGAAAAAAATGAGGATAAGAGAATAACACTGAAACAGTTTTTTGAATTTATAGCAGATACAAATCATATTAACCACGATTATACCCAACCAATATCGTACGCACCAACGCACCAATTGGAGATGATGCTTAATCATAAAAAAATACAATGGAACGTACAGGATAATATTATAATGAGATCCGATGTGCTCGTATTGGATATTATTGAAAATCATAAAGATGAAAGACCTATCTGTTTTGTTTCGTCCACTTCTTCTTCTAGAAAATTAGGTTTAACCCCGTTCCTTCAACAACGAGGATTGGTTGTTATCTTGACATCAGATATAGAGAAATATGATGACAATTTGCCTATCGATGTACCGGTTACTTACCAACTACTTACCGAATCGTTTGTATGGGAAGGCATTCGAAATCCCGATAAGAATCAGTATAATTTATCGCTGGGTAATAAACTATTATTTATTCATTCAAAATTAAGTGACAGACTAATAGAACAAAGTAAAAATGATTCGGCACTGAAAATTTTGGATCAAACCATAGCAATATTTCCAAACGATGTCATTGCGTACAACCGCCATACTTTACCAATCATTGGAAATTTATATGAACTGGACAAAAATGAACAAGCCCATGATCTCGCCATGAAACTTATTGATAATTATAAAAATAAGGATCTGGGATTAGCAATAACGGAAGATCCAGAAGTAAAAGAATTTTTTATCTCTGTAATAACTTATTTTGCCGAAACGTATGATGATCCCGATTTGATAAAGGCGCTGAAGGAATAACTTGTATGTGAATGAAGAGATGATGGTTATAGTGGTGGTGAATCTTTGTAAAAACTACGGGTCATTCAGCGGGTGTTTTGATCGTTATTCAAGATAGAACTGGGCAGATTCTTCGGTCGTGCCTCCCTCTGAATGACGGCCTTCGTTTGTTTGATGGTGGTGGACTGGAGGGGCTTCGTGTTGGTGTTTTGTGGTTTATTGTACTACCGTTAAGGTTGAAAGTGGATGGTACACTATCGTAAAAACTACGGGTCATTCAGAATGAGTGCGGGAAGAGAAAGGTGCGTAGGCGGACGAGTGAAGAATCTGTTTCAAATTGATGTGCTATTGAAAAAGCGTTTTGATCGTTATTTAAGATAGGACTAGGCAGATTCTTCGGTCGTGCCTCCCTCTGAATGACGGCCTTCGTTTGTTTGGTGGTGGTGGACTGGAGGGGCTTCGTGTTGGTGTTTTGTGGTTTATTGTACTACCGTTAAGGTTGAAAGTGGATGGTA